>BMAW01018758.1:490361-526326 GCA_019974015.1 Nephila pilipes | reverse complement strand
CTGAAGTTACGTATTGCTACTTCTTTCTTTGTTTTTACGCATGCGTCATTTCTCCTCCTCTTGACGTGTTACTTCCAAGGTCGCTGAACCAGCAGCGAGTGTGGATTATTATAAAAGGTGCTTGTGTCTCTTATGTAAAAATTGTCTGCTCCTTAAAAAGGCCAAGCTACTTTCAGAAATTTCGCGTATTTGTAGAAAATGAAAGATATTTACACCTCCAGATTAAAGTACATATTTTTGAAAATGTTGAATAGAAAATTGGGTATCAAATGTCTGAAACACTCCATTTAACGTGAAGATCTATTTGAACCTCCAAAACAGATCATCTTTTCTGCATCATCATTTTCTGACCTGAATTTTTAATTGATTATAAGGAAATCAGTTGTGCAAACCTGCATTTGTACTCAGAAATTCTTTTATAAGACTTAATTTCTTTAGAATACTCCTTTTTCATTTACTTTTTATCTATTAAAATGGTTTCATTTGATACAGATCCAATGAGGAGGCGAAAGTTATTGAAAGTGTCCCTTTGAGCGACGATACATAACACATAAGTAAAGTATTGATAAGTTATACTTTACCTGATAATATTTTGTTGGAATACAAGAGTTGTTTTAACTATATTAAACAGATAAATACTATGTTATAGCGCTTAATCAGTTTTTATTATATTGTTTTATAATATTATTTAATTTGTTATTTTTACGACGCAACTGAGCTCAACTTGTAAAATTCATTTTTGTTCACATTGTACTGTAAGCACAAGCAAAAGGTTTCGAACATCTATTTATAGAAAAGTCCGTATGAAATTTTAATCACTTTATGAACACATATGCAAATGTGAAATATTTTTCAAATTTACACCAATTCACAAAGAAACATTATCAATTTTCTTAACCTTCTTATAATCGTATAGTTGACTATTATTTAATCATGATAATCGCTAGAGAAAAATACTTGATTCAAAGCTCAAAAAATTTGTTAATTATTGTTTTAATGAATAATAATTTTTAAAGAAAATGTAGATAAAAGTTAATTTAATTATATTTTTTCCAGTTAAAACGTTGCAAAGTAAATTAAATTAATCAGGATTGTCTATATACGAATGAATGATAGCATTTCAAAAATGTGACATCTTTTTCTTTAAACCCTCTTGGTCCTCCCTCCTCTCCGCATAATGGAATGAATTCAATGCAGGCACTTACCTTAATCCATAACAGCTCAAAATACATTCTCCCTATGCAATCTAAGTCATAGCGACCACTTAAAACACAATTAGCATAATTACTCCCTAATTTAACTACTCTAACCCGAAACTACCTTTTGAAGCGAAAATGGCCATCATGGAAACACAATTAAGGCCTTTCCAGAAACCCGAATCCTTAGAAATCACTAACGGTATCCTTTTCCCTTTCAAGTAAATAAAGATACAAATCACCGCTAATAAACTAAATAGCGCACGGCCTTGGATAATGGAACGATTAGACCAAACCCAGACCCACGACTCTGGAGAGAAAAAAGGACCATTAATCCCTTTAGCACCTTAACCGTAACGGTCATCTCCTCGGAGACGTGGACATTAAAGCTTATTACTGGACTTGCCATTAAGTGGGATGGACTCTACGTTTCATCTAGCTAGGATCTGTTTTAAGAAAAGGGGTTGGGCGTTATGGTGTTGAGAAGGTTATTAATAAGGTGAACCTCCTTTGGGGGCTTAGGTCTTACATAAAAGAAGAATAAGAGTGTTTTTAGTAGTCTTTTGTACTGCGTAATGTCGATTCTGATTCCGTATTTAGTTTAAGCGTCCTTTTATTTTTAGTAGTCTATAAAAATATGCCACAGTACTCAAAATGTGATACACTCATTACACACACACACACACACACACACACACATATATATATATATATATATATATATTGGGAAAATACTAAATAACCATCCAAAATAAAGAAGTAATATAAAACAAGAAACATGAAAATAAGACGGAAAAAAATCTGTTATTTTATTAAAAAAAGAGTTTAAAAAATTACTAAAAAAAACA
Organism: Nephila pilipes; assembly: GCA_019974015.1. Taxonomy (NCBI): domain Eukaryota; kingdom Metazoa; phylum Arthropoda; class Arachnida; order Araneae; family Nephilidae; genus Nephila; species Nephila pilipes. Next base: position 524,282 of record BMAW01018758.1, on the reverse strand, counting down.
AATTTACAAAAAAATTCAGAAAAAAATTAAAATAGTACAAGAAGAAAAGGTTCGAATAGTTAAAAACAGCAATTCTAATTATCTATAAATAACAAGTAAAAACATTGCTTACTTCGAAAAATTCTAAATGTAATTGACAAAATTTGAAAAACTTTACAAATTAAAAATAATATTGAAATAGTAATTGAATAATCATCAAAATGAAATGAGATGGCAACAAGAAGTAAACAGAAACATCATAACTGAGGGGAAAAAACTGTTACCAAATTAAGAAATACGATTGAAGTTTAGGATCCAAATTTACACAAGTGCGTTTTTTATTATAAATTCTGCCCTATCAAGCCGGTTAGAAAAGAGAAATCAAATTTCAGAAGGGAGAGATGATTTCTATTTATGGTTCAACTCAAACTTGGTATCTATTCTTAATATGAAGTAGAGACGTTCATATGTTACAATACACTTAAACTTCGTACCTGTTCTTAATATAAAATAGAGACAGTCTAAAGTACTAAATTGAGCTCATTAGCAACACTACAGAATGCATAGTGCAATACTGTAGGAAAAAAAACGAAAAGTCTGAATTTCAGGCAAGAAATATGAAGATTATTCGGTTATAAAACTGTACAAGTTTGTCAAAATAAAAGCTGCATTTGTAATGCAAGTCTAAAAAGAAAAGAGAAATCCTAAAGTCTAAAAAGAAAAGAAATGAAATAAGAAACTTATAGAAACCATATTTATTTTGTTGATTTAAATCAGCAGTGGAACATTTTAATTTTGTCACAGCAATATTGTTAGATATAAAATACGCTTTTATAAAGACCTTAAATCTAGAGAATAATAAAACAATGTAACAGAAGTTTTGAATTTTGTAATTTTTCTTGAAGGATGAATATTTTGGCTAGAAATATGATTTTAAAGTCCTGGAGGAAAAACAACATGTAGTAATGCTGAGTAAGTAGGAGTGACTTCAAAAAATAAATTTGTCTCTAAATATTATCAAGTTGCCAAATTTGGCGACAAATCCAGATGCCCCTAGACAAGCCGAGAAGATTCTGGAAAGTATTTTAAGAGTTTTTATATCTGAGCCATTTTATATATTAGTGAGTGTACGTTCCTCACTGGATATTTTGATTACATATTAAGAAGTGCTGCATCTGATTGTGTAAACTTGAAATTTGTGCTATTGTAGGTGAAATTTATTGTAGGTTTATATTGTAGGTGAAAATTTGTCTCCCATTATTGTATTTGCTAAGAAGTCTTAGAATTAAAATTTGAGTTTACTTCGAAAAAACCCGTTGGTGTTCCCGGGCTGTGAAAACCTTTTACCATATGTATTTACTATTTGCTAACTTTTAATTATAGTTCTCAATAAAGATATACTCTTTTGTTGATGAATCAAGAATTATTTTAAATAGACTCATGAAAGTGAAAGGCTTATTTCATAATTTAAAATTATTCAAGAGAGAGCAATAGGTAGAAGATTCTCCCACTCTCAATTTAAATCTGTGATTCACAAAGTATTTTCCTAATATACCCTGACCATAGCCTAACGTCTGATTATGCCTTAAATAAGGGAACCTTAGGAATTCCAAAGAAAAAAAAGGTCCCTTTTATCATCAAGTATATTACCAGGAATTTTAATATCTTTTATTTTTAAGAAAAAGTATCTAAATGTATACCGCTTCATTCACATTTCCAGTAGTTTGCAATAAATTCAATGAAATGCATTCCCAGAAAAAAGCAAAATAGATTTTCTTAAAGTAATTGAGATTTTCTGCATTATTACTTATAATTCTCTCCCCCCATCCTCCTCTACTTTTTCTTTAACAAACATAATCTGAGTTTCATTAGTCTTGAATTCAAATTCACAACTGAGACGGAACTCCTCTTTGAATTAGATTTATTTACTTAAGCTTGATTAATTTGGAGAATAATGCATTAATAATTAATTAATTAGCCGAAAAGAAGTGATCGTAAAAAGGAAGAAAAGGCGTGGCTGCGATCATAGGGAGAATTAGAATTAAGAACAATGACTCTAATGAAGACTATCATTTGATGTAATCATTTAATTCATCAAAACAAATAAGATTAAAGTTAACATAATTCCATTCAACAATTCCATTCATAATTTCTGGAGAATGATGACAGTGGTATCCCAATCGTTGCAGTTTAATACATGTACCTAAATTAGAAAGTGTGTCTCTCGAGTATGTTGTGAACGTGACTGCGTCAATATTGTGTGTGAATGGGCGAATGTCAATGTGAGAATGAGCCAAACTCTTGGCGAACTTCTTATTTAAGTAAGCTTTCAGTAGGGATGGAAGGCAACCACAAATACAGAGGAAAGGTGCTTTCCTCCTGCAATTGTATCTCACACTCATGAGGATGAAACGTTCAATGAGCCTCTAGGAATCTTTCATGAGTAAAATCAAAGTGTGCAAATTAAAAACCCTTTGTTTCATGATGCCTGGGAACTACGTATCACAATTTGCATTAAAATAGGATTGTATATCTGAAGAAAAATAAAATGAAATGTAACTGAAAATGGTGATTTCTAATAGGATAATTTACCGTTAGTCTCTCCTCAATATTTAAACATAATTTTATCAAAAAAACAATAACTCATGTTGATAATTCCTTCTTTAAATATGAGCTAATTTATTAATTAATAACCTAGGATACAAATTTAAACTTAAAAAAAATTCTTAATTAATATCTATAAAAAGACAATATTGTAAAGCTTTGACGAGTGATTAAAGTTTCTAAAATACAAGGTCCCCTTATCAGTGTGCTAACCTAAATCACAGATGGCAATTTGTGGATGCTCCCCTTGGGGAAGAGTGATTCAATATTTCATATACCGCTGTCCACTGCCTAGTAAAAGAGATAGGCCTAATTCCATGCTCGGTGAGGCCAGTTTCCTAATTGCTAGGCTTTGATGGAGAAGCACTAATTCCTTCTGAGGAGAAAGATTGCCGAGGATTTGGGCCACAGTTCCGAATATATACACGAGGGAATTTGGTTCTTTGGGCTAAATAGGTTTCTTAGGAAAAATTGGGAGGTCGTTTTTTTTTTATTCCTGTATTGCGAGAGGAACTTATTACTTCTGAATGTGTGTGTTTGAGAGTGATAATTTGCCGCATTATGGTGGAGAGGAAGATGGTTTACAGAAAATAAATACGGGTTATTTAGGTTTTGCGCTCGATTTATTTCTAAGGAAGGTTTAGTGAATATACTTCCCAGTTATATTGTTGTCATCATTGTGATTTTCTTACCGTTTAAGTATTTATTAGATGTCTATAGGAATATTTTATTATAGCACTTAATATCCTTTTGAATTATAAACATTTAACTATGCTGGCGATTATTTCAAAACCCGAATGAGACCTACAATCGGAAGAAATCGATGGATCTCTGCAAGATAAATTCAGATAGGCCAACAAAATAAGAAATGAAAGTTACGAAGGAAAATTAATATATTTTAAAATTTATTTGTGTGTGTGAAAAATAAATCAAAAAGAATGCAAGTAATACATAAAATGTGTATTTATAAAAGTTTTCAAGAGCAGTATTTTCAGGAAATAAGGAGAAATTATAATTAAGAGTTAAATAAAGGAGGAAGGGCTCAGCTTTTGAAGAGAAGAAATGATGTTATGGATGCTCTTGTTGATACTTTTAAATTTTGTGAAATAATGCAAATAGCGAAAACAACAACAAATGTGACAATTTCCCCCCCTTATTCATTTAAAAATGATAAAATGAATTCGGTATTTGAAAAGGAATTCTGTATGAGTAGAATGTCACTTTATCAATTTCAAATTCCAATCTTTTAAATTTAAAATATTTTTATAAAGTTAATAATGAATAATATTTGAACCATTAATGAATTATTTCACTTTTAATGAAAATATTCTCTTATAAAAAGTTCAGATTTACGCAAGATTGATTTTTTTTTTATTTTAAATATTTACTTAAGTGAAGGTAATAAATTTAGCTCAATTAGTAAAACGTTCGTTCGTTCTAATTGTACGTTTCGTAATATTTTCAGTTAAAATAATTAAGTAAATTTCGATGCCGAAACTGTAAGCACCTTCAAAATTAAAAAGTTCTGTAATAAAAATATATATAAAACTTTACTGTAGGAGAAATTACTGTAAAATATAATAAGTGTTTTATCTAATAATCATAAGATCAAATAATGACAAAAATCGTGATCATTTCAAGTTATATTAATTGTACATTACATCATACTCCTATATCATAAGCATTTGAAGAATAACGTCATAAAAAGCTAATGTCACAGTTTTAAGTTTTTAGCTATTATAAAGAGAAATGCTTTGCAAATGTTCGTATTGAAATAGAAAACTGGTTGCTGTCTTCTACAAGTAAGATCTTAATGAAACGTTTGATTTCCAATTATGGGCGCGGAAGGTCACTCTCTCTTAAAATGTATAGGTAACCTCATTTTGAACATATAACCTTCTTAAACTTTTGAACGCATCAAAACAAACTTAATATTGTTTGATAGAGAAAAATTGAAACATCAAAACGGATTGAACCGAATTTAGAGAGATATTAGATAAAGAAATCACAAAATCCCGCTAGTCAATTCTGCCTTTTCCTTTGGAAAAAAAAAGGTTTACAAATCTCCATTATCACATACAGAGAAAAAGAGTATCACCTAAAAACTACATCTTCTGCCATATATCGCTTAAATCGCCAGGCAACGCTATGCACTATTATGTTCAAAATGTATCCGACCATAATATTTTATGCTTAAAAATTAAATGGAGGATTCGTGGTGTGGTGCACGAAAAAGACAATCCTAATGCATTTGAGAGAGTTTTTCTAGCTTTCAAAATGTTCAGTAGATTATAAACTATTGATTAGTGAGGAAGTGTAAGGAGTGCCGTCGCATTTTCATTCTTCATGAAATGGCGGAAAAACTTGAGCAATGCATCTGTTTTAGATTTTGTGTCAGGACTTGCATTTCCTGATGGATATGAATCAGAAAAAAAGCTAACCAATTAATGAACAAAGCAGAAAATGACCAAATTTCTATCCAGGGAGAATGCAACAAACAAACTGCGTGAAAACAGGCGTCGAAACGCCACTTCCGGCAGCGGCTAATCATTGGCAGATGCAGACGAAAGGGAATTACTTTGAGGGAGATAAATGTAAAAGGTTATCTGAATACGAGTATTTTTTTATGAAGGTCTGATATTTTTTGAGTGTATGTCATTTCTTCACAATATTTGTATCTAAAGCTATCAACTTTTAAATTTACAAGAGGGACATAGGGGGGGGGCATTACTTACCGCAATGAAATACTTGTAGTATAAGATGGGGATTAACGGTAACCGCAGATTATAAAATGCTATATATGTCTATTGAATAATTTAGTATGCCAACATATCCTAGCCCATCATTCGAGACACGCGTTTAAGACTTTTTCGACGACGATAATTTTTTTGACTAAATGTTTGGGGACTTGTACCCTTCCTCCTTCTATATTTTTAATTACTGTGACGTGTGATTTAGTTCCATGTTTAGCACAACGCAAGATTATCCAAAATAGTACTCGGCAAGCTTTCATCTTGAGCTCTTAATTTTTAATGCAATATAATACGAATTGATTGATTAAAATTCAATTATCCTCTTTCGCATTATAGATGTCGATTTTTGGTTACCACCTCTGAAAAATTACTTGAAATATTCATAATATTAAATTCGAACTTTAATTGTTCTATAATTCTACACATTATCCATAACAATTTTATAGTTCATTAAGAATTTAAAAAACACTAAAAATGTTGACTCAATGAATGATTACAAACAGTAATAAAACTTGGAACGTAATAATATAGCAATTCGTCGAATGAAACTGTTGTGTATTGAAATGTAACAAATTACACTAAACGCTGTGAAGATGGGAAGAACATTTTAAATATATATAATTAATTTTCTAATAATCGTATTTAAAACTATATTTGTAGCGTAAGATATATATATTAAAAGAAAATTTAATGCGTCTCAAAATAATCAAATTATACATCGCAATAGGCAAATCCTGCCCTCGTATTACATTTATGTTAAAAGATATTTCTAATATATTGTTATTTTTTTTTTTTGAAAATGTTATTGATTTATATGTATTTCATTTCTTCGTATCGTTTATTTATTATTTTTTTTTGCAACCAACTGTTAGAGAGATCTTTCATATTTCAAAAATAATATTGTTTATTCATATAAAAAAGAAAACTCGTCGTAGAAAAAGAAAAATATTTACACACGAAATCAATGACATAAAATAGCAGAGGCTTAACTCAAACAGATCCCGAGTTTCCTTAAATGCTACAACACACCGCGTCTCCGCTGACATGTTCATCCAATTTCCCATGACCATCATCCATTGCTCCGGATATAGATCGGAAACCTTTTTCTCATGGGCCAGCAACAGCAGCAGCAAGTTGTTGATGATCCCATAAGCACATAGATCTTCTGCCTGCCCTAGTTCCGAGGCAATCTTTGATGTTATTAAAGAGTGTATCAACAAGCTCTCAGTTGGGTTGGATTATTTCGACGAATGGTAAAGGAGTGGAACAGGGGATTAGTTGACAATTTGAGCTATTGGAGTTGCACTCCCATTTTTAGCAGATCGGATTAGGACGGGAAATTGCGTGATGTTGTTACGTGTGAAATGAGAGAGAGATTGAAGGAGTTAGATTTTGTGTGCCGAGAAGAGTTTCGTGTGTTTTGGTAGTGAATTGAATTCGTGTGAATTTGCAGATTAAGTGAATCAACAGAAAACGGATGTAGGTACTTCCAAAAAAAAAAAGATAAAATTGATCGAAGATTTAATTGGAGAAATATACGAAGGGATTTGTGGGAAATGAGATGATGTAGTTGAAATGTTTCGTATTATTTATCGTTAACAGAAATATAAAATAACATATTATTTTATGCTTCAGAATAATTTTTAAAAGGTTAGTTATTTTGATTTTTATCAATATTTAGTTACAAAGAATTCTCTTCCTTCCCCCCTTTAATTTAAACCAATATTTTTTAATTTATTCCAATTTCTCGATACGTTCTATCTTTGATGAAAATCGCACGAAAACTTACTCTCGCTAATAATTGTTTATTAGCAGTTTAGTGACATTTTTTTTAAATTTAAAAGAATAATGGAATCAATAAAAACCTAATTATTATGATTATTTTATAAAAAAAATAAATAAGTTCCATTTTCTGGGATTGTTTTCTTCCCAGGGGAAACAAAAAGAGCTTCAGTGTTCTCAAAATTGAGTAAAAATAAGAGATATTCCGCAAAAAATTACTCAAAGTCTGTGAAATATTGCATAACTTGTTTTATTTTTTATAATACTTAAATGGATTCTTTCTTTAAAGATTTACATTCGGGATTCTTTCACAAAAGACACATATTATCCATACTGAGAACAATTGCTAAAATAAATTATCGCAACAACTTATCTATATTCGTCTGAGTGTTGGATTTCATTATGTTTTGATTCCACTGAATAACAAAACAGTTCATTCATTTTTCTTTCATTTTGTTGTTGTATAGGATTAGTACACAAATAATTGTTATCAGTATAAGTTATAAACACGCTCATGCAATCATTGATGGTGTTAAGAATGATCCCAATCTTTTGTGTATGTGCCAATTTTATTCCAGACTTTTGAATGTATTTACTTAAGCTATTCGGCGTCCCTTAGACTAGACTACTAAGTTTTATTTTTCTTTGGAATATAATTTTGTGTCGGAAATGAAACCTAGCAAAACTTTTTCCAGTGTGATTAAACTAGCTATAAAATAAATATCAAGAGGAGAGATGATTGAGATTTATACGAATTTATTTAATTTGCGAACTTAAGGGTTTTTTTTTTGTTGTTGTAAGTGTGTTTGCAATAAAAACTTTGTATTGATAAGCTGAGTTTTTGAAATGTTTTTAGTATAGTCAAGTAGGTAAGGAAAATCTTTTATTAAACGAATTTCTTACGCATTATTCAAGCTTTTTACTATTTTAAATTCTTTGTCTCTTGAACATTTTTTTGAATCATGTATACGTACTCGAAGTCGTTTTATTTTCTTCTGAATGAAACGTCTACAGTATCCTAATTTTCCTACAACGAAGTCACGAGCTACATGGATAACAATCAGGGGGTTTAGTTTAGAGTTCGATTGATGATTCCTCCTAACACAGTCGTTCACTGTTGCGTTAAATGATAGAAAACTTAGAAAGTGCTGCTTACGCTAATGTATTATAATTCATTTAAATACTGTATACGAGAGAGAGATTTACAGCAAGATAAAGTGCTTTACATTTTCTATGCAAACATAACATATTGCTGTGGGCACATTAGAATTAATAGCTACAATGTCCACAAACACAATCTGGTCGAACGCTTAGGAGATATATGGCGTTCCTTCTCTTCTGAATGTGGCCGTGGTAGCCTAGTGGTCAAGGTTCCGGATTAATGGCCGAGGATTTTCGTTCAGTCGCGGGTTCGATCCTTGGCCGCCAAAGACTCGCCGTGTAGCCGGGGCTGATGCACGTTAAATCTTTCGGGGTCCAAAGTCCTCCCGTTGGAGTGGTGTGGATGTTATGAGAGGGAGGTGCCAGCTCAGGTGTCATCCTCGTCACTTGACCGTATTTCAAAATTGCAAGATCTGTCGCCAAAAGTCCTCGTGTTGCTTCTCGTGCGACGTTAATAAAAACTAAAACTAATCTCTTCTGAATTCTTATGTGAAATGAAATTGGTCACACCTCTTCCAAGGGTCACAATCTTTTCTTTTAATTGGAAAATTTAATTAGTAATTTTACCTTTTGGCCACTGATCACCCCAACCGGGAAAGAAAATTGCATCGCAAACTGTAGCATCTGGTGAAGGGGTAGTTATGGTTCCCAGGAGATCAGACTTCTGTATAGTCGTGGAAGGCATAAATGTCGCTTGACCTTTCGCAGGAGTCTAGCTGCATTTAATGAGGATCTTGTCCAAATGTAGGAGGGACTACTAATGAATTTGTTTAGTAAGTGTGGTCGACGCATTGTCATTCGGAATAAGGAGGACTGCTGAACATTTGGTTCTACTGACTTTAAAATCTACATGTGTTAGGGAGTGGAGGTTTGAAGGAATCAGGCCTCGAAACCGTCACTCGACTCGATCATCATATTAGCGTAAAAGTTTGTGTCCTATCCACTTAGAAATCATAAGCGTAATATTGATCTTGTAGGAATTTTACTTCCTTCCTGAAATTTTGTCTATTGTCTTTATATGAAAATATTGAAGTGCATCTGAAAGAGAACAAAAATAATTAATAGTTTGTGTAGAATTACATTTTCTTTCGAGGGTTGAAAATATCTAACATTATTCTTAAAAACCTAAAAACTCACCGACGAATCTTTAAAACAGACATGAAAACATTTTCAAAAGTATGAGATTAGGTACAGTTTTACAGAAACCTTTATCCTTTGTTCTTTCGAACGGACTTCATTGAATTCAAATAAGTATAATGATTTGAGAAGGAAAGTAGATATTCCAAAGAATTAACGTCCACAATTTCAAAATGTCTGATATATTGAAGCTTTAATCTCAAAATTTTTGAGGACCGCTAAAATATTTTAATGGATTTCTTTTGTGTAATGTACGCAGTATAAGTATTGTGACATCCCCGCTTCAGTACTTAGTATTTGATCCATCAAAATTCACTATTTCAATAAATTATCAGACATGCTAATCTTTGAAGAATGTTTATTCTATTTTATAATAGTATTCAAAAATCAATGTTTGTATTACGAATATGGATCGGTAATTAAAAGTTCCATTTTCTGTCAGAAGTTAACTGAAAATTCTACTTATCTCATTAACCGCAAAAAGGGATTCAAGTGAGAAATAACTCTTGATTACTGGGTCTGAATCCAGAATCAGTTATCCGATGATCATTTAACTTTTTTGAACCTAATTCATGAGAACTACCCTCTCCCCAACCATTTATCTCCTTTTAGAATTTTTACAAGTCCGCTATCTCATTCTCGTCTCTCATTCACTACACTTCTAATATATACAGCGTTACTGGCTTATATATATCACGGTTTATTCACAAGGCGAGGCTCTCTAATCGACTGACTCCATAAAGTAAAACAAAAGATTAGTTGAAGGCGAAAACGTTTGAAAGCCCGTTACAGTATATTGTTTGGAATTTGTTCAAATAAACAATGTTGATTTTGTGTTCCATTCTTAGCAATGTTTTTGCGATTTTTTTTAAAATTCGTTTTGAAAATAAAGGAACCTGAGATTGAGTTTCAAAGGCAATAAGATTACTTGATGCGTTTACTGTATTATATATTGTCCATTAAGAAATTTTCTTTTTTTCAGTAACACACATTTTCAATTGCATCGTTCCCGAAATAAATTTACTGGGAATTCATAATAAGAATTTATTGATCCATCATTTTAGAGAAGTGCATGAATTTAATATCTTTAATCAATAATTTTATGTGTACTTCATTGAAACGGTAGCCACTTTGAAGCTGTTCATTTCCCCCATCGACGAGTTTAATTCATTTTATACAGAGAAGGTAGTGACGCAAAATGTCTCTGAAAGTTCCGTGGACTTAATGTGCAATAAATTAAAGCTTTTGTCACTAAAATTTTCTTAAGTATCTACTATTTAAAAAATTTAATGGCTTACATTCCACGCTTCGTGATTATCTAATCGCGTGACTCAATGCAAAAATGTGTTTTTACGTCCGAATAGCACGAAAAAGAAACATAAAACATCTATAGAAAGAACACATCTCCATTACTCCTAGGGAGAAAGAGTATTTTCATGTTTCACGCTCCTCATTTACATAAGGTGATTTAATTCAATTCATGTCAGTGATATATGTGATGTGCAGATTTAAGTTTGAAAACATAAAATAAGTTTATCTGATCGACAAGAAAGGAAGTTTCTTTATTTGTTATATGATTTTGCTTTGTTGTGTGTTGTTTTTTGTGTTTGTTGTAATTCGAATTCGATATTTTATTATTCTATTCATATATTAAAAATATTAATATTTTTATTTATGAAGGACTTTTATCATTTAGGACTTACGAGATGTTGTGCTTAATTTCGAAATAAAATTTGATAAAGAAGAATGAATCCATGAATATTATATTCGATTCGTGTTGTTACGAGAAACTAAGTTTATAATATATTTTTTTCACTATTTAATGAATGCTTTCTTTTACTATATTATGAAAAGTTCCAAACATTTTTATCATGCCAATTTTTAAAATTTCGTGAAATATGAATGAAAACATATTTTTACAAGGATTTATATTTGATATATAGGCTAATGTGAAAAATTTACAATAGATTCCTAATTTATTAAATTCATTAGAAAAATAATCAATAGCATATTTTTTTTTAAAAAAAAATCCTTTTTCCATGTCTATTGGCAAATTTAATAATATTTCACCTGAATAAATTGCATTATTTTTTTAAATTCAAAATTATATCAATCATTAGTAGCATTTTAAACATTTATTTTTATTTATAATTGTAATCAGGACTTATTTTTAAAATAAATTTTATCAACTTGCATTTGAAAAGCACTTTTAATGTACAACATTACAAGAGAAATGTAATTCCCTCACAAATTAAAAATCTCATGAAAAGAAAGAATCAAAAACACATTTTATTTTCAAAATTTTTCTCACGTTTCTTTATAAATTTAAAAGATAACGACTAGAAACACAAAAACCTGTATAAAATATGTTTTAGATTATTTCGAGAAATATTTATTTTTTACTGTCTCGAGAATGAATATATATGACCAAATTGTATTCAAATATATTTTTAAAAAAAAAAAAAAAAAAAAAGAATGATTTATGAAGTAGTTTAATTCTTTGTTCTCAAATACACAAATTCTAATAAAATGTATTATAAAACTATCCCCCCTCCTTCTTGTACAATACTGTCTGGTTTCATATTTCGCTGGGTATTGATGTTATAACAAACAAACAAACAAAACCTATAAAAGTATCAATATTTGTAATAAAGTACCTATTTACTCTGTTTACAACATTTACATTTATTCCTTTCATTGTTAATGTTTAGCTGAAGTCCTTCCTTTAGCTGTATATATATATATATATATATATATATATATATACAGGGGGAATGATCTGTATAATTACTTTCTTTCCTTCATTTTAATTTTCTTTCATTTTTATAATAAACTCTCTATTTCAATACCCAAATAAATTTACCAACCAACTTCCAAACGCTTTTTAAATGTAGTTTTCACCTACTTTGAAAAACGTTATCAGAATTTAATTTCATTCTAACAATTGTTCGCTCTCTTCTCTGACGAACTGCTTTTTGCTCTTTTCACTTTGTTTATTGCTTTTTTAACATGTGTGATGTCAGCAGCCGCTTTTTGTGGCTTTACTTTAAGTATTGAAAATGATTCTTCTATAACAATAAACTTCAGAAAATCAAAACCCAATAGACTGTTAGACTGTTTCTGCTTATTTCTAAAATGAATTTTGAAGCATTTAGCAAGGTGATTCATAAATGTATGTGTATAACTTATTGAATTTATAAACTAATAATCATACATATTTATCGTTTCAACATGAAATCACATAGGAAAAACACTTATACTCAATTGAAAGTCGACTTTCTTTTGTAATAACTCAAATATATTCCCCTTTTTTTAAAAAATAAATAGTGCTTAAATATATCAAAAATCAAATAATTTTTAAGCACTTCCTGTTTCTGAAGTTGACAAATTAGTTAGTCAAATCTTACAATCATAGTCATATGAACTAAATCTTATCCTTCCCTTTTCATCTCTCTTTGAGGTTTTTTTTTTTTTTTTTTGAGACATTGGTTAAAGACATGAATATGTATCTTTTCGGTAACATCACTTCCATTTCTTATTTCAAAGCAAACTTCTCAGGTTATATTCCAAACTGATAAATTGTTCTAATTTCTCAGTTGTGCTAAATATAAATTTACGTAGAAAAAAAAATTATTTCATTGCTTATGTTTCATTAACAAATATAACATACAAATAATTGCCTTAATTACGTTACTTTCCACTGAGTTTATAATTGAAAAGCAGTTTATTTGGTCTAAAATTAATAAACACGCCTTGTGAAATTCTCTACCATTCCATATTTATGTATTTCAATAGGCCAATAGATTTACGAGGGTGGTTTAAAAAGTACTTGTGTTCAAAGGCAAATGACATTTCCAAGTCATGCTGGTGTTACCATTGTGAGCTACCATGTTAAACTCACTGAAACAAATTTGACACTGATTCATCGGTTTGATTTTTTCCTTACATTTCAAGTTGTCGCTGTCGATGAGATATGGATTCATCATTATTTACAGGAAATCCCACCACAATCTAACCTATTTAGTGATTCTGTTCCAAAGAAGGTGAAGACGGTCTCATCGGCCAGAAAATTTACTGCGATGTGCGAGGGGTATCATACCCATGGACTTCTCAGAAAAATGACCATTAGATAATACAACTGTGAGTTACCCCATTTCCTGTTCCTGATAAGGTTACTTTTTGAATCACCTTTGAATGCTTACATGCTGAGTAGCCACTGTTATCTAGTGATCATGGCCACGGACTTGCAGCCGGCGTAGTGTTCGTCGAGTCGTAGGTTCGAGCCCTGATGCCATTAAAGCTCCACCGTGTAGCCGGGCTGATGCACGTTAAACTGGTCGAGGTCTCAAGCCTTAACAATGGCGTGTGTGGAAGTCTGGAGAGAGAGGTGCCTTGAGTGTGGTGCTCGTCACTTGACCTTGGTCCGTGTTGCTTTTGAGTGCGACATGATAAGACAATCACAATCTTCAAACTTTAGCACGGACTATAATTCTTAAATATAACAAAATTATGCTAAAAGAACTTTAATTTACTGTTTAAACAATTCTTGCTTCAGAATGTGCTTCATAAGTTTTATTTTAAAGTTTAATGAATGTTTGAAATTAAATTTAAATCTTACCGCGAATATTCAATGAACATCATTATTTCGATAATTTATTAACAAGTAAATTATTATAACAGAATCCTTATGATAGTTAAAACTTGTTCATTGATGATTTTTTTTTACTTAAAAATTATTTACAAGGAGTTTATTTGAAATGTCTGTATTCAAGTGGTTAGATATAAAAAAAGGTTTTCTCTGTATTTATTTAAAATTAAGGGTATTTGCATATCTGTAATGTAGATAACAATGATAGCTAGAATAAAATAAATAGGTTCGGAAATCACCAAGTTGCATATTCATTAAATAAAGATAATCTTTTGTTACATGACTTTAAAAGAATTTTTACACAAATTTTCATATTACAAATTAAATAATAATATGAGCCTCGTTTAATTACATTAACTTCTCTAAATGTGTACAAAATAGCAATGTTTGTTTTGTATTGTCTGTTTTAAACGAGTCTTTAGAAATTTCAGTTGTGGGCGAGTTAATTAAAGAGGATAGGCTAAATAAACTTAATGACTATTTACCTTTCTATCTTTTACATTCCGAATTATATGTCTAAATTTTCCCTTTGCTATTTAGAAACAACATAAATAAATTAAATTTCTATCTTAATTTAATTCGATTCATTTCTCATTATGCGACATTTGGATCCCAAGTTAATTTAATCAAAATTGTTTTACTTCCGATTTCGTAAATATTTTTCAATTAGTATTTTAATTGCAAAATAATCATTAAACCCTCTACGCAACGGATTGAATCCTGTGTACTCAAATTTGCTCTATGGTAATACAATCCTAGTGGACTTTAATCACTAACCGAAACTCTGAAAACACTAATTTATTCAGAGCTAATCTGCATTCGAGATGACGCCGATAACAACCATAAACGTGTTGTGCCGTTGCCAAATCGTGAAACGTAAAAGCCGACCCAAAATTCCATTCAATATTAAATAGCGTTTTGTCCGACACCACTTACAGACAATCCCCAGAATCACCCGTAGTCCCACAGGAGAAAACCTGAGATTTAATTATCGTTACCTCTCCCCGGTACCACTCCCCAGACGATATAGACGCAGACGATTTCGGAAATTCAATCGCGCTGCTGCAATACCCCAGAGTCGGAGACAATCCTCCACCCTGGCACTTTCTCTAACTGTGACTTCGCACGGAACCCGAGTTTTAACACGGAAGTTTTACACGTAAAGTCTTTTCAATTATCAAGATGGTCCGTGCGAGCCAACAATAAAGAATATTATCGCCAATTAACTCGCTCTTGTTAACTGGAAGGCCTGGAGTGTTCAATTAAGTCCAGATCAGCCTTGGCGCCTTTTGGCGTCGAGCCAGAACCATAATTCCTGATTACACTGCCAACCATAAAGAATATTATCGCCACTTCATCTGCTTTGGTTAGCTGAAGCGCATGACTTGGCGTTTTCAATTAAGTTCGGATAAGGATTTGGCTTGGATTTGATGTCTCTTGGCGTAGAGGGAAGGACTCTATCCGATTATATAGATGCGCTCTATGTGCATTTAATAATCCGTACTTAATTTGGCCGAATATGAATAGGGGAAGCGAAATTTCTCTCTCCTGCATGCGGAACCCACTCAAGTGTATCTTGTCATGAGAGGTTTGGGAATAGTGGATAC
Organism: Nephila pilipes; assembly: GCA_019974015.1. Taxonomy (NCBI): domain Eukaryota; kingdom Metazoa; phylum Arthropoda; class Arachnida; order Araneae; family Nephilidae; genus Nephila; species Nephila pilipes. Next base: position 508,611 of record BMAW01018758.1, on the reverse strand, counting down.
AGCGACGAGCAGAATATGTTTGTGTTCCGGGTTTTATGGTAGAAATACTGCAACAATTGTTTCAAATTTCAAGACCCTAGAATGAAGTGCCCTTTTATACGTGTTTTGAATCATAATAGTTATTCAACTCTTTCGTTTAATCCTCCTCACATTTTAACCTGTTTACAGCGCCACTGGGAGGTTCCCACAAATGGAAAACAGAAGAATATGGGATTATTAAGATAATGCTTAAGCCCACGAGAGATAGGACTCATTGTTAGACTTCTGATAATGTTTAGTTCAACAATGTGACTCGACATTCCATATGAAATTGAACTTTTCATTAAACCTTTAAAATGTACAAATAGTAATTCAAATTACAATACTTACCCGAAATTTTCAGGTTTTAGTACGTCGTCTCTGAACAATTGCATTTAAGACGTATTTTCTAAAAATATATAATGATTAATTAAATTTCACTTACCATCAGAATTAATCGAATCGTAAAATAAAGAATCTTAACATCGATTTTTACTTAAAAATTAAATTTCTTGAATTACAATCCAGTTGCACGTTGAAAACAAATATATATATATATATATAATCCTTTGGTTTATGTATAAGCATTCTACGTATTTTCCAGATACTGACGCAGACTTACAGAACGGTTGTAAATAATAGAATTAAGAATTTTGATTCAATAATAAAGATAAATAAGCACATTTTTAGTTTTTAACAACAGTTTCGAGGAGAAATGTTTTAAATTATTGTTCAGTTTGCAGTACTTTAGGTATTGTTGCGCGGCAAATGTCAAAAAAAAAAAGAAAAAAAGTATTCAAAATCTAAATAAAAACAATAATTGTACAGTTTTGCTTGAACGATGTAAATTAGATAAATAATGCTTTCGATGAGTCATCAGTTTAGAAAAATGACTCTCAATCTGTGGCTACTGTACTCTCAGATGTTGTCAAAAGGCTTGGAAAGTGTACACCTAGTTGTAAAAATAAATTTATAGTGTCTACGCTACAAAACCTTTCCTGAAATATCATTCCTGAGTTTAAAAGAAGAGTTAAGAAATGATCGTAACCTTTATATATATATATATATATATATATATATATATATATATATATATTGTCGCGTGGTGAGTTCGAATCCTGATGTCGCTAAAGACCCACCGTGGAGCGGGGCTGAAGAACGTTAAATCTGTCTAGGTTCGAAGTCCTCCCTTTGACGTGATGTGAAAGTTTGAAGAGGGCAGTGTAAACTCAGATGTCATCCTCGTCACTTGACCGAAGTTCGAATTCCGAGGACAGTCGACAATTGTCTCGTAAGGCTTCTCAGTGCGACGTTTATAAAACAATCAATCGATGGATCGTCGCTTCACTATGCCTGAAAATAACGAGATCCGTCACATGTAACGCATGAGTTAACATTAATTCAAGTTAACAAATGTATTATCTGTATTCATACGTTCTATAACAATATTCTTTGGATTGTGTTGCTAATATGCAATGTAGGTTAAATAAAGTGGATTTATTTTCTTTAGAATGAAGAATATTTCATCAAACTTTGTATGAAACAGTGATCTTAGAGTTTGGGGACTAAATGAAAGTTCTGTGTGCTTCAGAATTCAACGTAATAGTTCTTGGAGCAGAGTATCATTTTTGGAAGGTGAAAATGCATTCAAACCTATTCTACTTAATAAAAAGAAGCAAAATCAATTACTATAATCAAAAGGGAAAGATTATCAAAATTAATTATCCCCAACTTTTTTTATATTTGATACGAAGATGTCGAATGAGTAAAAATAAATTATCTCTGCACGTTATAAATCAAACTTAAACATTCAAAATCTCTCTCCTGCTTAAAAAAATGCCACATAATCCACTCTAAGCAAAAAACAAATTTCATTCATCAGCTGAGCAGCGGTGGAAGTGATTTTAAATCCCTTCTCGTAGGAGAAGGATCTGCTTGAATTATTCCTCAATTTCTGGCCGGATCCAGTTGTGTCTGCCAGCAATTAGATTGTCACCCGCACGTCAAAGCCGCTCCTCCAGATTATCCGCCTAATCCTTTGGAGTGTTTGAATTGAGAGAGGGAAACTATGAGGGCTCTCGCTCTTGTTTGGATAGGCCCGTCAAACCCCTGCAAGGGGGGAAGAGAGGAAGCATGTGCGGAGAGAAGGTTTTATAAACACTCGGTTGTTTTTATCTGTTTCTTACAAATGTGTTGAAGTTACAGTAATGAATATGATGGTGTAGTATTTTTCTCTCTAGTTTTATGGATTTAAAAGAAGATGATGAGAGGAGTTTTTCGAGGATTCGGAGCAAATTAAAATTTTCTTTTTTATTTATTTATTTCAAGAGTTTGGATAAACAATAAGGAATGCTGTTTTACAAGAGTTTAATTATCTCACGATATTTAAAAACGTACGAATTAAAAGTGGAAGGAATATTTATAGCACACACACTTTTTACATGTATTTAAAAAAGTGGTAAATGTTATTTGATATGTAATTTTTCTGTATACCTTTTAGTATAGCATATCTAATTGCATTTTCAAATAGAAAATTAGTCAATAATCTAGTCGTGCGTGCGATTAAAATTATAATTGATTGTTTTTGACGTTGGCTAGTCAGGATATTCTCTTCATTAACCTCAGGGACTTTCATTAATTTGAATTGCATAAAATTAAAATTTCTTCCCTACCCAAATGAAACGTGATTAGGTAAATTAGATGAAGATAGAAATTAAGTATAGGGATTTGCATATAATTATATATAAAGGAAAGAGAATTAAGGGAATATGAAGAAAGATAGAGAATAACGACTTGCTGTCAGACATGTGTTATTCGGATTGTAATTCTTTTATTGGTTTGGAGGATTGAAAATAATTCTACTCAAAATATTAAGTTACGTTGCTATTGTTGAAGAGGGTCGTTGAATTAATAACGAGTGAACTGGTAAGATAATATTTTTATTTAAATCACAAATTAGGATTGTGTGAGTTTGATTGGGATCCTAGAGGAAGCGACTTTAAATGGTCTGTGATAATAAATTAAGAATTGCGTTTTTTGTTCTTGCGTACCTTCAGTTGGAGCTCAGTAGCTTTTGACTAATATATTAAATTGAGATATGGTACAAGAGATGGGTAGTGAAGGGCAGATATCACAAGACTGTGTAAATAAAAAAAATGTTATTTTAAAAATTTTAAACTCTATCCGCGGTGTTAAAAAATATACGAATAAGTGGAAAGAATATTTATAGCACGCGCGTTTAACATGTTTTTAAAATATTGGTAAATATAATGTAATCTGGAATTGTTCATTTTGTTTCTTAGTATAGTACTTAATTACAACGTTTTTCTGAATTTCACTTGGTGTGTGTGTGTGTGTGTGTGTGTGTCATCAAATTTTCGATCGTTAATTTAACCAACTTCCCATGAAGCTAGAGCTTTGAAATTTTGGGAATCGTTCGTACTCGCCTAACAATGCAATATTTAGACGTTTGCGATAAGTTTTAATTAATATTTTCTTTAATAATGCAGTTTAGCCCAATCACTTGGCGCGATTTCAAAAATTGGCACCAAACTTGGAGGGGGGTTTGGCTCAACGTTAAGTTCGTAAAACGGAACAGGGTAGCCACATTTAGCAAAATATCGCCAAGTAATTCTTGTCGCCAAGGGTGGTTGGGTAAAAATGCATTCCATCCATTTAATTTACCGGATGAATTAATTAATTTTAGTTAGTTTTAACGTTTTTATGTATTTCACTTGGTGTGTATCTGTCTGTGTGTGTATATCACTGTGTCATCAAGTTTTCTATCGTTAATTTAACCAACTTCCCATCAAGCTAGAGCTCTGAAATTTTGGGAACTGTTTTTACTTGCCTAACAATGCAATATTTAGATATTTGCGTCCAGTTTTAACTAATATTTCAATAATTTTTTTAATAAACTTTGCAGCCATTTAAAAACGTTGTTTTTTAAAAACGTTGGTGTTTAATTCGAATTATTTTATTTTCAAATATAAAAATGACAATTATCTTGTCGGATGTGCAATTAATATTCTAATTAGTTAACTTTTACCTCATCCGAGACAAGTTTCATGGACCTTCTGTTGAGAAATATTATTTAAATGGGAATTTCAATACTTCTTTGAAAATAAAATTATTATTTAAGCCTAAGACTCTCATAGACATTTACAAAAACGGATCATTGTACAGAGGAGAGCCGGATCAGGCATCGTCTTCATCACTTGATCTTGATTTAGAACTGCGAAACTCATCGCCATTAGTATTCGTGTTCTTTCTAGTGGAACATTAATAAACCAGTCAATCATACGTAGGGCAGTTTGAGAAATTAATAAAAGTAAAGTATCATTAAAAATTATATTTACATTTTTTTTTGAATATTTTACAATAAAAATTCTTGAATATTTATTACAATACATTCAATATATGAATTCTATATTGAAATATTCTTGCTCTGAAAATCTTGGGTTAAGATCTCGATTACATGAATGAGCATTGTGGGAAATAATGAGAGAGTGAAGTTTAAGGAGAGAATGAAGTAATCTTAAAAGAATGAATGCATCTGGGCGGGAATCTTTGAATTTGAGGTATCCATTAAATGCTGTATTCTTTACTTAATCACTTTTGAAAATGACACTGTATCGTTGTATAAATTTAATACGATTTTAATTAAAAACAAAACCAATCATGGTTCTTGTAATCATTAGAAAAGCATATCCTAGCTATAAACAGTGAATGATAACACATCAATCAATAACTCCCGAGACTAACATTGAAAACAACATTTTTTTTGCAAAATTTTTTTTATTCATCAACATAACACCTTTTGTTAATCACCTTTTAGGGTGATACAATCGTTCCAACGCTTTTCCAAATCTTTTTTTTTGTTGCGAGTAAATAGCGATAAACTGCTTTCTGAATCATCGACTCGTTGCTGTTTTTGTTCCATCGAAAGCAATCGCGGCACCCACTTGAAAAAAACCTTTTTCATGCTCAATTTTTCATGAAGGATAGTAAATACACTTCCATATGATATATGTGTCATCTCAGCAATCTCACAAAGCTTCACTTTACGATCTTTCATTATAATTTTTGTCACTTCACTCACATTTTCCGGTGTAACGGCTTCCACAGGTCTACCCGAGCGTTCCGCGTCATTTGTGTCGGTACGACCCCGTTTAAACTCGGCAAACCACCGACAAATCGTTGCTTTTGATGGACAAGAGTCCGGGTAACATTTTTCAATCCATTGTTTCGCTTGCACGGTGTTTTTACCCATTAAAAAACAATGTTTTATCAGAACACGAAACTCGGTTTTTTTCCATTTTTTAAACAAACTACAAAACGACTTTACTCCAACCTCGATAACTCAGCTGTTTCTGGTCCGATCGACTTAAAATTTTGACACGTTTCAAGCAAAGGTTAGTACTCTAGAAAGACCTGGTTACTGGTTTACTACGAGCGCCATCTCTGGGTTAGTCTCGGAACTTATTGATTGATGTGTTACCAACTAAAAGTAAAATTACTTCAAATGTAAATACATATTTCTATATTTGTAACCTATATGCTTGAAGTTGGAAAAATCATAAAAGTTTTGAGCTTTTTCGATTAGCTACTTTAATTTGTCTCTATTATCGCGATAGCATTCGCATGCTTTAAATACAGAAGCAGAAGTAATAATTGTCGCAGAATATTTTGTAATGGCAAACAGAGCAATATTTATCGGAACACGTTGGTCAAATATGTATACATAAACTGTTGGAAGCATTTCTAAAATAAATTACTTTTAGATTGCAGACATATGTGCAGTACTCAATATATAAATATGTGTCACATGAACAGTTCTGTCTGTTTAATTGCAATCATTTATTCTTTTCGCATGCTAACAGATGTACTATTACGTTTCTTTTGGAAAGAAGAATTCACATAGATTATTACCAATGAATCAATAAGTACCCATGTAACTGTTAATACAAATAATTTTTTATACTATATTTTTGAATAGTAAATATGAGTAGCCTTATCAATGTATGCATATCAGATACATTAATAAGAATACTCATAAGAGTATCAAGAACATTTGCTTAATATTCTAGGAGAATACCCAAAATATTCATTCAGAGAGAAATTTGAAATATACGTATCAATATATCTGACAAGAATACATTGATTAAGATACTCAAATTTACTAATTATTAGGTATTTTGATTAAAATACTTATATTTTCTTTCTAAGAGTTTTAAGAATATTCTCTTAATACTTGTAAAGAGTATTCTGATCAGTGTTTGCTTATAAATTATTACATTTTTTGAAATTTTCAAAACTGTATATGGTTTATTGATTTCATTTTTTTTTTAAAGTCACATAAAGAAATTATTTTATTCAAATTTTATTTCAACTTAAAGTTTAAATCATACTTTAAAAATGAACAACAGTTCCCTCTCAAAGTGCAAGTAATATAATCAATTTTTTTTTTGTTTTTAAATTAATTTCATATCTGTATAATAACAAATAACACCATCAAAAGTCAATTAAATTAATTTTTGACGAGAAAAATGTATGAATAGAATCGTAAAAAACATTCAATGTTAGAGTATATCTTATCGAAAAAACATTAAATGCCTTCTAAAAAAGCTTCATCTACCTCCAATAATGCGTATCTCTCGATCTTATTATTTGATAAATCAAGAGCTTTAACAATGTATATTTATCAAGTTAAATAAAAGCATTTTTTTTTTCGAAACACGCGTCCTACCTTTGTCGCAAATGAAAAACTGGAGCGGCGAAATGAAATATAAAAACTTGCGTAAAATTCCGAAGATGTGTTTCAACAAGAGCAATAAATTTATTTCTCCCAGTTTTTGTTATAACCGTAAACACTCGTAACAAAAGAAAAGATCCGGGGCTCTCGCAAAATTACGTTCGTAGTCCGAGAAACGGCGAGACCGTAATGATATCAAATCACATTTCGAACTCAAACGAAGGAAAAAAAAAGAATTTTTCTTAGAGTAAAGTTTTTGTGTCTGTTGCTTAGGTAGAATAACATGATAAAAATAAAATAATACCATAGGGCCAAGTGATGTTACATTCTTTCCTGAAAAGTTGATGATATTGCAGTTGTTTTTTATTCCTGGCTGTTCTTTTTTTGACATTTTAATCTAGTTCCCAGAGCGTTTGTTTTTTAGTGCCGGTTTAAGAAACTCAAGAAATTGTTTGGGTATATAAATCGTAACCTAATTTTATTCCACGAGAATTGGATGAATATGTTCGGCTCGAATGTAAATTTTTTTTTCTCTTTTTTCTGCTCAGAGTTTTAAAAGTATTAAATATTTTTTGCGACTAACAAGGGATTAGTTTTGTTTCTTCTTCATAATAATTAATTATGGTTCGTAGGAAAAAATAAATTTGCTTCTTGATCTCCTTTATTTATTCGGTTATTATAAAGAAGTAAACTTGTAGCACACTGTGCCGATGGTATCCTATTTTTAGGAAACATTTTACCGAATGATATTTCTCACATATTTTTATTAATAAAAACATGAAGACTTTGATCTATTCATTTGTTTACAATGTACATATTATACATTATAAGCGAAAAAGGACATGTGTGTGTGTTTGCTATATTCTCAAACAGAATATCAAATAAAAACTTATGGAAACTATCAAACAGAAAATTGAAGTGACTTATATTGTCTAAGTAACTCAACAAATTTACATGAAATGGAAATATTCAGAAGTTTAAGTTGACAATTTTATCCAAATTATATTTAGTTTAGTTGAGTATAATTTGTATAATATTAAAACTTATATAGGATGAAATTGTATTTTTTGAAAATATCTAGCTCACGAATGTAAAGCTAGATTCAAAAAAGTGCTATTACCATAACATATTATTTTTTAGAAATTTATTCAAATAAGCCAGTTTATCGATCACCTCGTATTTTTTGCACATATATTGAAAAAGGCATTTGCCGTTCAAATATTTTTTAAAAGCCGAAATGTTCTAAAATTATATTTTCATTTTAAAATGAAATGAATCATGCAGTGTCTCCATGTTTTGATAGTTTATGTAAAAATTTCATAATGGAAAATTTATTTTCAATTTTTTATTCCTTTGCAATTAAAAAAATATAAAAAAAATTCAATTTTTAATCGTTAATAATACAATTCAAAACCCATCTGTCTAATAATTCATTTTACATTTAAATCTGAAAAATTCTTTCACAATTTTTTTTAATTTATATAGAAATATTTAAATATGTTTGAAGAAATCAAAAAATTTTATAACTAATTCTGTGAATATTTTTTAAATATTGTTTTTGATTTAAAAATGAATTAAAATATAGTGGATGGTTAGAAAATCGATTTCTGACTTCACAAGATGCTTTTAAATGCTACCTAAACAGGTAGCTCTATAAAAATGAAACCAGTGCATTAAAAAATCATTTATTTTACTAAATACTGTCTAATCATTAACTTCGCAGAATATGTTATTTCTGCACCGCAGTCAATTACGACAATGTTTAAAGTTCTTTAAAGAATCCAGATTTTATATAACAATTGCATTTAAGAAGAGTTAATTATATTTTCATCATTAGAGCCTTTTCTCTAATCACCTTAAAAGTGCATAAAATTCTTTTTGTATGGTGAAAGTAATTTTACTTTCCTTATTTCAAGACATTCTTGCGAAGTTAATTACCTCGAGCATTACAATGATTAATCATTGCAAAAATGTGGAAAAAATACTATTTTAATGTTCTTCGAGAAGTTTGAAAGTGGCTTTTTAAAATTTTTGTCCTAATGGAGATTGGTTTAATGGTAGAAATTCATTTTTTGCTCATATTTTAATAGGTTTAATGAAGAAATTATAAAACAGAGCAGTTTTGAAAATAACTGTTGATATAAATTTCTCTGAGATAATATTTATTGATTTTTTAGTCATTAAACTTCGTTTTAATTTATACAAATTATCTTTCAAAATATGTAATAATTTATACTCAGTTTTAAAAAAAGTTAATCTATCAAAAAATTCGCTTGTATTAAACATTAAAAATTTTTCAAAAATAACTCATAAATAAAACTATAAATTCAGAACACCAAGCAAAGTTCACGTAAATAAATTAGTAAATGTCATATGAATAAAGTTTATGTTATGAAATTAATTTTTTTGAAAAATAAATATGTATTCAAAAGCTTAAGACTTATTCACAAATGCATGAATATATATTGTTGAAAAAGAATTTAATAATTCTTGGCTTAAAATTTTTACTTAAAGTTTTTATCTCAATAAATTGACTTTAATTTCAAAAATGTGTATGTAAGAAAATTTCTTATTGAATAAACGAACTCACATTTTGATTAGATGAATAAATTAACAAATACATATTTCTTACCTTGCATTATCGAATTAGAAAACTAATTATTACATATTGATGCTCTGTTAGAGTTTTAAGATTTAAACATACATTATTATGAATTTATATTTTTGTTATGAAGATATTTTAATTAATTCCTTTTTCTTAATGTTTTATTAAAATATATTTCATTTTAGTTCTTTTTTCAAAAATGCAATGCACTTGATACATGACTAGCTTAAATTTCACAACAAAACATAAATGAGTCTGTAAGAATTACAGTATTTGTTTTACTTAATTATTCCTAAATTATATAAGGGGAGCTTTTGATCATAAAAGGGGAGCTTTTGATCGAATTCTATTTATCTTTCGAATTACAACTAGTGTACTCAAATAATATTTTACGCAAAAAAACTGATTAATTTCCGTATTTTATTTTGTTTTTAAAAAATATAAGTTTAAAGTAAAATCAACTGCTCAGTTTTATTAATCGTTACTTTTTAATATACGAATAAATATATTTTTAAATCAAATAGTTAAATACAATTTTTAAAACAGACTTAAATATTATGTTATAAATATTACGTGAAATATTATTTTTACTGTTAAAAACATATAAACTGGATCAAAATTCTTCGCTTCCCAATGATATCTAATTCTGTTCGTTGTTTCCAAAATAAAAACATGATCTCAATATTAGTGTTATTTTTAACTGAAAAATGTGCATTAGCCTTAATATCATAAACTGAATAAACGACCCCCAATTTGTAAAATTATTTTTTAAAGTAAACTGAGACAAAAATTTTAATAAAACTTAAAAGTTGCAGCAAAGATGATCAGTTTATTATTATTATTCAACATTTCATGCATCAATATTTGTAAGTTACAATTAATGAAGAATATTTTGTATTAGAAGACTATATTAATCTTATGATCTATAGAGGCATTAAAATTTTGTATATATTTTAATTAAGTTCGCAATCAAAAAACATAAGTCTTTCACAATTTTTCCCTTTAAATCTCTCACTTCATATATATATATATCCTTAGTTAATTTCCACGTACACTTATCTTCAAAATGATTTTAATCTGTTTTATACGGCAAAAGTGAAGTCAGTTGAGGAGTTTGACACCCAATTATGGAATAAGAACCCGAAAACCTTTTTAAATTATAATAAAGTAGATGTGCATATAAAAAACATCAAAATAAATGCTTGAAAATTAATAAAGCTTGAAATATAGTGTGACATATTCAACTTTTAAAGGCAAACGATTTAATCTTAATGTGATACTTTTTTTAAAAAATATATCTATTCAACTTTTAAAAGCAAACGATTTAAACATAAAGTGATACCTTTTTCAATATTCTTTATTAAGATATATTTTTTTGGCAACACCAGGTCATATTTTTGATTTTAGATAATTTACTGGCAACAAACAAAAAAAATAGAATGGAGTTTGGCTCAAAGATGTAAAGACGAACGTTGAAAAATGGTGCTTGTGTAAAATTGTGTATCTAATTTATGTTTGAAAAGATGTGTGCAAATAAACGTGATGTCCTGAAAGCAAGTCATCTTTATTAATAGTCTGCAATACAGTACAATAGATAACTGTCAAGCAATATTGCGAAGTTGATAAATTAAAAATTAACACACACACACACATAAACGGCAATTAATTAATATATATAAATATTTCTACTGCTCAGAATTGGAATTCAATCAGAAGGCTAGCCGAGATCCTGGTCGCTACCTCATGGCCGGCGTTGTTTCTGTGGAATCTTGGACTCGAGTCCCAATTGTGATAAAAATGTGTCGTGTAGCTAGGCAGATGCACGTTAAACCTATCGAAGCCCTAAGTTTTCCTGTTGATTTGGAAGATTGGAAAGCGAAAAAAGACATTCTATTTCAGCAATTATTCATTTGTGCTTTGACTAGATAAAATATACTTTGATTCGCTTCTCTTAAACGTCAGTATTGTTTATTACGATTACGAAAGGTGAGTTCGCTTTACGGTATTTTTTTTTAAAATTGATATCTGCGTCTGAAAGTGTTTTTTTTTTTAAATTTAAATAATGATCCTATTATGGATAATTTTGGTTTCTGAAATTCTTTCTTGCGCAGCATCTTCCGTATTTATTTTTTTTTTTTTTTTTTTTTTTTTTTTTTTTGGAGATTAAGACAATTTATACGGCATATTAATTACGGTTTTTTACTCTGCGCTTTTTGCAGTAATTAACTAATTACTTTGTAATTATTCTAATTTGTCCGAATAAAAATGTTTTTTGAGGTACTATTAACAGAATCCATATTGTTTAAGATCAAAATAACTTTGTTAACTAATAAAATAGAAATGCAAACTTAGATTTTATTGCCAATGGGTAAAAGGAATGTTGAAAGAAAATATTCAAACTGTACAGTTTTTAAAATATTGTAAAGAATATATTTGATTTTTTTTAGTTACTTCATTTTGTAAGAACGTTTTTATTCAATTCTGCATCGATTGTACTTCAAGGAATGCTGCTGTGGCGTCAAAGCCAACGTTGTTTCAATGCAGTCGTGGGGTCGAGGAGTATCGATATCATTAAAAACCCACGTTATAGAGGGGCTGATGCACTTTAAATTTAACCGAATATCAGTTGTGTAATTTGGAAGATTGGAGACTAGGGTGCCAGTCAGGTATCATCCTCGTTACTTTGATCGAGGTTCAAAATTTCGAGGTCCGTCACCAATAGCTCTCGTGCTCCTTCTCAGCGTTAATGAAACAATCAATCAATTAGAAGGCCTGAATGGTTCGGATTATCATGATTCCAAATCATTGTTATAAACGTACCAAAATATTGACAGTATATTAACTAAAAGTTAGGTACATAGATAATACAATAATGAGTTATTTCTAGATATGAAAAAAAAAAAAGGTATAATTCCCAGACAGAAGTTATCTTGAGAAACAAGAAATGAGTAAAAAGGTTTGAAAGAATTGTGACGTCTGCCCTCCATTATCCAGCTCTTGTGCCACATCTCAACCTAATATATTAATCAAAAACCATTAAACTGCAATCGGAGACACGAAAGAACAAAACAGTATTCTTTACATATTACCACTGTAGAATATTTAATGCCGCTCTCTCTAGAATCTTAACCTAACTCATAATCCTAATTTATGCTCTAATTAACTGAGAGATCTCTCTTACCAATTCACTCGTTCTAAATTAAACAACTCTTTTCTACAGTGATTACGTAACTTAACATTCTTAGTTCAACTCTCTTCAATCCATAAAACTAAGAGAAGAATTTCAATCTGAATAACAATTTTCTAATAGCAAGTCGTTACCTTCTCTCTCTCCCTTGATGGTGTATTAATTCTTTTCCACTTATATAGCACTATCTCTAATTCAATTCACCACACTTCTTATCTGTATCTAATTTACCTAATCACGTTTCAATTGGGTTGGGAAGAAATTTTAGTTTCATGCAATTCAAATCAATAAATGTACCGAGGTTGTGGAAGAGAAAATCTTGAATATAACAACAACACAGGAATACGATTTTTGCCTCTCTATCCGAGAGCATTTAATTCCTATTTTTATCTTCATCGTGTGACTCTTTATTGTTGCTCTTAAAAATAATTAAATTCTAAAATGAATTATATTAATATTTTCTGTTTCAATATTTGCCTTTTTTTAATTTTATTTTGATAAATATTTTTAGAGTAATTTTTGATTTAAGTATTTTATATTTGTTTTTAGAAAGAGTTTCCTTCGTGTAAAATATTTGGAGCTGTATTTCTGTGGTTGACAATACTTAACCTTCAGACGATTTCGAAACTAACTTCAAACGAAGTATTTTAAGCGGTATTGACATTTTCTGCTTAAACGTTTTATTTTTCAAAAATACATGTTTTTCATCTCTACTGAAAATGTATTAGAATTTTTTGAACTTTCATCAAAACTCCAAAGTGGGGTCAATAAATTAATATAAATTACTTTATTGATATTTTTAACAGTAAAAGTGAGCGAGAATAATTTTATCTTAAAAATAATATTTTTTCTTTGTATTATTTTAGTTTTAAGTGAACGAATATATTTTTTTAATTTTAATTAAATATTTCAAATGTTATGTTATAAGCTTAAGAAATTTCAAATAAAAAAAACTAGTAATTATCATTTCATCTTCTGTTCTCTCGCGACAAAAAAGATAATTAGAATTAAAGCAGCTTTAATTTTAAAGAATACGTTGAGTCTATTGTTAATTTAATCTTAAGAAGACTTTTATAAATGAAAGCCTTCATCATTCTTGCTAACTATCGAATAAACAGAAATTATATCACAACTTTTCTACCGGGTGCTTTTTATTTCATATAATTAAACTTAAAAAATAATTAAACGAATAATGATGTTAATTCAGTTAAAAAAAATAAAAGGATATGATACTCAAACTAAAAGACTTCTTTATTCACTGGGTATTCGGCGATATTTTCTTAATAAAATCCTCTTTCATTAACATTTAATAACGTAAATAAACGAGTTTAAAAACCGTGACAGAACACATCACATGTGAAACGTTCTTTATAAACGCCGCTTTTCCCAATTACTTCCATATAAATGAAATACTCCGCGAAAAAAAAAAGAAAACCTTAAGCTTACATAAAGGATTACTCCTTCAGCTCTTAGAACAAAGTAGAGTGGTTTTAAACTCTCGTTAATTTTGTTCCACTTCCACCGCCATCTTGGAATTTTTCTTTGTTGTTGGTATCCTTTTTTTTCCCCCGGAATATATTCCACTGCATGAAAATGCGTCATTAATTAAATTTGAGTTTCATGTCGAGTTTGTTATTAGACGTCTTCTTTTTCTTTCTTCCAGAATAAAATAATAGCGGGCCTGATAATAAATATAATGAGCAAAATGGCGGGAATAATTCCCTAGTTGTTGTAACAGAACAAAAGACATTATTTTACTAAAGATAAAGGTATAATTCGTGAAATAGAAAAGACCATGTATATCAAAATGAATGCGTTTGTAATTACAGATCATTTAATTAAATCAATATAATTAAAGTGGAATATTATTTCGTTGAGGAAATCATTGAAGCTCGAGGAATTTGACATGTAATGATATCTCATTCACTGTATCAATTTAAGTTGCAAATTTCTTAAATAAGGGTGTACTCAGGATATTCTCAAATAACATATTTTCATTTCATACTTGAGTGAATTTTACATTTCCTAATTTCTACCTCTTTGTGTACAATAGATATGCGAAATAAGCATATATATAAAATAATAATAAAGTGCATAACTGTGAAGAAAATATATAATACGAATATAACTATAATTAAATCAGGTCATTAGTCTTTCAAAGAGCAACCTCTCGATAGGAGAAGCGAAGGACTTGTCCTTTCACAATTCGGGACATTTTTTCCTTATTCTTTCACGGAGTTCAGTAAGAACGTGATGGTGGAAACGTTCATTAATAGGAACCCAGTGAAGGTATACAATTCCATGAATAACGAAAAAAAGAATCATCGTTTTGAATTTTGCTTTGCTCGTTCGAGCTCTTTTGCTCTCGGTGAAGATGGGCTCTTTCAGTGTGTGGATTGGCGCTGCGTTTCCGTATCATAAGTAAATACCATGATTCTTAACACGTTATTATAATTTCCAATAAGTTTAATGGAGCTTAAAGTGTCAGTATGATCATTTTTACGAGCTGTTACTTGTTCAAACGTGAGAATTTCAGGCACCGTTTTGACACACACTTTTTGCTTGTAGAAGTTGTTATGTCTGAAGAAATCTGCCAAACGAGTTAATTGTTGATTCCTTTAGTCTCAGCAATCACACAAATACTTAACCGATGGTAAAATCGAGACAAATTACCGATTTTTTTTCGCTATTGTCATCCGTTTTGTCGTAGAAGGGCGACTTAGGCGGGACTCATCTTCAACGTCTACTGGGCCATTTTGAAAACGCATAAATCACTCTAAAACACGTGCTAGCGATAAACATTCATTACCATACACTTATTTCAATAAATTACAAGTTTCAGAAGAGGTTTTTCCGAGTTTCATGTAAAATTTCACAACAATCGGTTGCTCGAAAGTTAACTTGCCATTTTTCGCACGAAAAAAAATAACTAATACGTACGAAGGCTATGGCTGTACGGATTTGTTTACAGAAACAAGAGGCACTGCATTCAAAAGAGAAGGTTTCAAGCTAAACAAATGTCAGTCGCTGGAGCTTGACGCATGCATACTTCTTCCGTAGCAGCGTCCATCTTGTTATTTAATATCGGCACCTCATATAACAGGTCAATTGAAAAGTCCCCAGCCTGACACATAGATGGGGCTACTACAATTAAATCCATATGTTTTGCAGTTAGCCCTAGCCTCAAGAGATACGTGTATAAATTTGACAGCTGTAGGATCATTAGTTTGTGAATTATAGCATTTTGAGTGAAGCAACTTTTGATATTGTGAAAAAAATGGATAATAAGGAATTTCACGTGTTGATAAAATATTGCTTTTTGAAGGGAAAAAATACAGTTGAAGCAAAAACTTGGCTTGATGCCGAGTTTCCGGACATTGACCCAGGAAAATCAACCATCAAGGATTGGTATGCTAAGTTTAGACGGGTTGAAATGAGCACCGAAGAGGGTGGACGCCCAAAAGAGGTTGTTACCGACGAAAACATTAAAAAAAATCCACAAAATGATTTTGAATGACCGTAAATTGAAATTGAATGAAATAGTAGACACTCTAAAGATATCAACTGAACGTGTACATCATATCATTCACGAATATTTGGGTACGAGAAAGCTCTGTGCAAAGTGGGTGCCGTGCGAGCTCACTTTTGACCAAAAACAACGACGAGTTGATGATTCGGAGCAGTGTTTGAAGATGATCATGCGTAATAAAGCCGAGTTCTTGCGTCGATATGTGAGAATAGATGAAACATGGCTCCATCATTTCACTCCGAAGTCCAATCGACAGTCATCCGAGTGGACTGCACACGATGAACTCGCTCCAAAGCGTGGGAAAACGCAACAGTCGGCTGGCAAGGTTATGGCGTCTGTATTTTGGGATGCGCATGGAATACTTTTCATTGACTACCTTGAAAAAGGAAGGACCATCAACAGCGAGTATTACGTAGCGTTATTGGACCGTTTGAAGGACGAAATCGTCGAAAAACGACCGCATTTGAAGAAAAAGGAAGTGCTGCTTCATCAAGACAATGCACCGTGTCACAAGTCAGTGAAAACGATGGCAAAAATCTATGAATTTGGGCTTCGAATTGCTTCCTCATCCACCGTATTCTCCAGATCTGACCCCCAGCGACTATTTCCTGTTCTCAGATCTCAAAAGAATCCTCGCTGGGAAGAAATTTTCGTCCAATGAAGAGGTGATCGCCGAAACTGAGGCCTATTTTGAAGTAAAGGACAAACCGTACTACAAAAATGGTATCGAAAAGTTGGAGGGTCGCTATAATCAGTGTATCACCCTTGAAGGACATTATGTTGAATAAAAAAACTAATTAAGCCAAAAAAATGTGTTTCACTATGGTAGGCCGTGGACTTTTCAATTGACCTGTTATGCACACATGCACGCACACATAAATTTTCGACTTTGCCGGCACTGGATTTTGAACTCAATAACGCACAATCTAGAGACGCGCATTGTACATCGGCGCCTTCAGTGCTCACTAGAGTTTTGACTTTGCTCTCCTATTGAAAAGCGGAGTCTCTGAGTGGCAGAGTTCTTATCCATGACCGAGTCCAGTACGGACTCGACGGGATGGCTGCTTTTTTTAGATGGACCTAATCCAGCTGTAGGGTAGCTCGTCAGAATAATTAAAAACCTTTTGATATTTACTTCGGGATCATACTAAGGTTTCATTCGAAGCAGATGCACTACATTTATTGTCTTTCGGTATTTTGAACTGATATCAAAGGCTTGGATTTCGCATGTAAAGTCGTAGGAAATGATAAGAGCCGAAGTATCTTTTCGGCAACTTCTCTGATCCGTTATTCTATGAAGGGAAACTAAAACAGTATGTATTAACACGGGCATAACAGAAACGATATAGATGAGAGAAGTGGCGAACTAAACGCGAATATTTATACTTAGAAGTATATGAAGTCATATTTAAAGCTCAGGAAAATTATTTAAATTAGAAGCTGTAGAGGTTGTAATGCGTGAAGGTTGGTTGGCATGAGCTCGGATTGATTTCATAAGTAATTAAAGTTAGTCAACAAATAAAAATCACCTGACTATACCAATATAAAAATTAATTTCTATTTAAAATATAAAACTGGTACCTTGAAAATGGTTAATTATTACATTGGTTTTAAAAAAATAAACATTACAGAAACTCATAAAGTACAAATCAAGAAAAATAAGAATGTAAGTCAGAAATGGAGGTAAAGAATTATAAAATGGATCTGGGAATCTTATTAAAAATCTAAAATAAATTTTTATAAGAACTGTAAAAAAAAGTTAAAAGTTATGTGTTAAAAATTGAATTAAATAGTTATATTAGTCATAAAAGTAAATTATGTTTTTAAAAAAAATAAGATTTATATATAGATTAAAAATAAAACACAAAGAGGTACTACAAGTAATTGCTTTGCCAATATTTATTTACCTTTTCATGAAGATGAATTTTTTATTATAATGGTATTAAGATATTTAGATATTTTGATGTGAAGTTAATTTCTTCCATATTAATAATAATAATAAAGATAAACTTTACTTATCTTCTTATCGAGAGTAATCAAGCTTATTGCCAACTAATGTTACTATAAATGAAGCGGAACATTTAAATATTATTATAAAAATAAAAGATGATAATATATATATATATATATATATATATATATATATATATATATATA
>BMAW01018758.1:287708-480895 GCA_019974015.1 Nephila pilipes | reverse complement strand
GATGGAACAAAAACAGCAACGAGTCGATGATTCAGAAAGCTGTTTTTGTTCCATCGAAAGCAATCGCGACACCCACTTGGAAAAAACCTTTTTCCTGGTCCGATCGACTTAAAATTTTGACACGTTTCAAGCAAAGGTTAGTACTCTAGAAAGACCTGGTTACTGGTTTACTACGAGCGCCATCTCTGGGTTAGTCTCGGGAGTTATTGATCTATGTGTTATAGGAAACAAAATGTTTTTTTCAATGCATTTTGTACAGGAGATGAATTGATTTAAACGAGAATAACTAATTTACTTAAGTATTCTGTTGATAATAGTTAAGTCTGAATGTGGAAAAAATATTTCTGAAATAATTAAAGCAAACTTAGATTCCATTTTTTATAGTTACTCAAAGGCTAAGACTGAGCGTTTTGATGTGCGAAGCTTATGTTAGCGCATGCTTTCCAATTCTGAATCCACTAAGACCTGTAGTTGGAAATAAGGGATACTGTGGAAAAATCAAATCAGAATGAACATGCTAGTATTCCCGTAGCTTGATAGAGAAGTCTGTCTAAAGATGCATTTGCTCAGTATTTGTCCTCGTCATCTAAATGTATTTCTAAATGTGGTCTGCTATCTATAGTTCTTCGGCCGTAGTAGCATAATGGTCATAGTCACGGACTCGCGACGGGCATTGTTTTCGTCGAGTCGAGGTTTCCTAGGCTCGAACCCAGGACTCGATCGGGTTCGAGTCGCGGTTTTCTTCGGGGTTCGAATCGCTGTTAAACCTCACCTCATGCGGTGCTGACACACGTTAAATTTGTGCTCCTGTTTTCGTGGTGAGGAAGAATGAAGTACCAGCTAAGGTGTCGTGCTCTTCATTCGACTTCGTCACTTGACCAATAACCCTCGTGTTGCTTCTCATTGCGACGTTAAAATTAATCACACCACATCCCTATAGATCTACTTTTGCTTGAATTCACACCTACTCAGAAGTAATATATACCAAATAAATGTAAAATTTTACATTTCATAAAATTTATCTATCAATAGATGTTCTTGTTTATATTATTTAATTCGATATCAAAATCCACACGAGGCGTGGTAGTAGTTTGTGAAACACGGGGATTTTTCTATTCAGATATTCTTGTTGTTTTAATCAAAAAAATTCAAAGAAATCTCTTCCTTCAAATTTGCATAAGTAAGTGAAACTAGAAATTAAATGAATAAGACCAAATCAAATCTTATCTATAATTTAGTTTTAAAAAAATTTAACTCCTTATTAAAATTCATGCGCATAATTTATCAATATGTGTTTTATCGTGTGTGTACACCAAAGTTGGAGAAATGCTTAAAGCAAAAGTTAAGCATCTCAAATTACTTAATTTCTCAGATTAGAACTCTAAGCATTAACCTAGAAATAGTTTAAGCAAAATTATCGGCCTTTCCATTTCCTTTAATGGAAAGGCTGCCGTGAATAGGAAACCTAAATACCTCAAAAATATAAATTGATTTCCAGAAATAATAATTCATTAAGCTAGCTATCGTGAAAGGAAGACCTTTTAGCAACTAAAAGATCCAATATCATCATATAAATGGACAATTACTGCGTCTTTTGCTGTCACATTAATCTTAATTCGGATCCTCATAGATCATTGGTAATTTAAATAATCTTTCAAAATATCCCTAGATGATATGCTAAGTATCTCAATTTTACCCAAGGTAGTTTGGGATTATAATAACAAATAACGACACGTGATATTAAAAAAAAAAAGATTTAAAATGAGACAGGCGCAACGCTTATGTCAATCACTCCGCGCCCTTAAATTCCCTTTTAATAGGCCTCAATATCTGTCAATGTCAAAACTGTAACAATACTCTTAAAATAGAATAATATTTAAAAAATGTATAAAGGGAAAGGATGTCATATATAGTGATTTATGGTTTCTTGGGTTGTTTTTTTTTCCTTCATAAAACTGAGATTTTTTTTCAAATGTTCTTTTAGGAAGTGAAGTTAAGTGTACGATTATGCACTGCGTTGTCAAAGAATTTTCAAACACTTCTTAAAATTATTTTGTTTTTCAAAATTTAGTTGTTCTTTTTATTTAATTTGTGAATGTAAGGCAATGAAATGAATTACTTCTCTTTTTAAGCAACCTGATTTATTAGTATTCATTCATTCATAACTTTTATTATTATAGAACAAATAAAAACATAAAATTCATTATTTATGAATGCTTTTAAAATTATTGTCATCATTAATTATTATTTCAGATGATTGCTTAAAAATGGCCTAATACGATTATTTCGTCCCTTTTTTCAATATAGTTCTATTTCGCAAAATTTCAATATTTTTAAGAAATGTGTTTTTTTTAACATTCACATCTCTTAAAATACGTTTGAAAAATGCAGAATAAAAATGGAATTTTTTTTCATAAATATTAATTTCTCTTCAAAAAATTGGCACTCATAAAAACATGTTAAAAATACTAAGTAACTAACTTGTAATTATTATTATTCGGCATTAATTATTATTTCACATTATTGCTGAAAATTCGCCTAATGCGATTATTTCGTTCCTTTTTTTTAATAGTGCTATTTCGTTGTATTTAAATATTTTCAAAAAACTGTTCTTTATTTTAGCAATCACATCTCTTAAGATATATTGAAATATACAGGGTAAATATGGAACATTTTTTTAATAAATATTGATATCTCTTTTTAAATAAGGGGCAGTCATGAACTAACTAACTAACTCAAAGTAACTAACTAACTAAGTAACTAACTCAAAATAAGCATATTTGCTCATGCAATAAAATGTTTAAATTTTTATATCCTAGACACAATAATAAAATGAGCAAACTGCTAAATTTTTCTAAGCAATTTCGAGTTCTTTTAGGTCGATAACAAAATATCCAAACAAATAAGTTTCTAACTCTGTTTTAAAAGTTACCTTTAAAAACATCAAAATACACATACTATAGGAAATTTCTGGACAAACACGAACACATCAATGTATATTAATAATTAGATTTACAGATTTGATACTGATGTTAGGTTTAGTTTTCATTGCGTAAATTCGTATTCAAGGAGCACGCTAACTTATTGTTAATGATGGTCTACATGGCATGAACTATTTTTACATGACCAGGATGATAATTTAGCATCTACTTAATTCTCTAAACTTCACTCACACGTATATATTGTTAAGAAAATTTTTCTTCTCTGCGGGTGTGTGTGAGGAGTGAAAATCATGTCCAGCTTGGAGGATAGAGACATGACGTTTTATTTACTAATCTTCAGAATGATATACAGGTAACACAGTTTGGTCAATAACAGCACAACAAATAAACAGCACTAGCACAGTTTAATGACGTAGAAACAGCAACAAATCACACTTTTAAGGACAGCCACGGTAATTTCAACAACATTCTACTCACCAGCTTATTACTCCTCACTGCGAAAACTCTCCGCAGTAATATTCTGCACTCCCAGGGCAGGATCTGACAATTTCCGGCAGATACACACTGTTTCTTTGAAAATTCACCCGCGCGTTCCACTTCAAGTGCCAACAGCTTTTAGTCGATATCCTGATCGATTTCCGCTACAGAGACTCCAAAGACAGAATCCGACAGTTCCGCTAGATTCAGGCCGAACCTCCAGCAGATTCGCTCGGCCACGATTCCTCGATCGGTCTACAAAGACTCCAGACTCCACAGGCAAATTGATTCCGTATACAGACCAATTCCTTAAACTTATTCCTCCTCGACATTGACATTGAGTTGCACAAGCGCTTAGACTGCTCATCCTCGACTGTAGCTCTAGGCTTGTTTTTACCTTTTCTGGCCAGGCGTAACGTCACACGGAAAAATTCACGAAAAGTCCGTAACTTTCTTCTTGTTCGATTTTTCGCTCAAGTTCCAGTATCTTCGAGAACTTTCCATTTGTCGCCAAGGTGAAGGGGTCATAGCTTAAACTCTCTTTTTTAACTGGTGAGATCTCTGTAAATCCATCTTTTCTTTCATATTCATAATTATATATATATATATATATATATATACAGTAAAACCTGTTTTTGTGCGGTCCTTTTTCATGTGATTTATTTCCATGCGGTAGATGAATCTTAGCGGCGTTGGCACCAGTTTAATGTTTCCGATCAATGTACATATAAATGTTGAGGACGAACTCTGATTACGTGGTCACCTTGACGACGATGCATCTGGACTTCGAGACGCTCTGTTCATTTGGCTTAAACAATCTCCTGACAAGGCAGAGTCAGCTACGAACATATTGTCGCTCGACGCGAGAGCAGTATACACTTCGTATTCAGAGTTTTTTCCACGATTCACGTGATTAAGAATCCTTTTTATAGTGAGATTAAAGATAAATAAATCAGTTACTCTCGTTTCTATTTATATGTAGTTCTTATGATTTTTATTTTATTTTTGACATAAGTACTCCCTTAAAATGAATAATTACAGCCAAAAGAAGGTAAAAAAACAGACAATTCCATTAGAAACAAAAATTCTAATATTAAACAGACTAGCAGATGGTGAAGGATCCACAGCTGTTGCTAACGAATTTAAATTAGGTGAATCCACGATCAGAGCTATACACAAACGTGCGAATAAAATATATGATTATCTTAACAGAGCAACAAACGACAGTAGTAAATGATCATCATATTCAAGAAATATTGTAATAGAGAAGACGGAAAAGGCTCTCGTGTTGTGGATTAAAGATTTAACTAAAAATGAATCCCCGTACACAAAGAATTAATTCGAGAAAATCTAAACAGTATTTCAACCAGCTGAAGTATTTAGAACCAAGTTCGTCATTCTGTTTACAAAACGTGAAATTTTCTGCGAGCAATGGCTGGTTTACTGGATTTTTACAACAATACGCACTTCACAAAAGAAAGAAACAAGGCGAGGCAGCTTTCGCCGAGGAAACAGCTGCTATGAATTATCGTAAAGTATTAGCAGAAATCATAGATGATAGTGGATATTGCTCAGATCAAGTATTTAATGCAGATGAGACTGGGTTATTCTGGAAAAAGATGCCCAGTCGAACATTCATTGCGAAATCTGAGAAAACTCAAGTGGTTTTAAAACGGCAAAGGATCGAATAACACATCTTCTTTGCAGTAATGCCTCTGGTGCAAAAATGTTGAAACCACTTATTATAAATAAAGCTTTGCATCCACGTGCGCTAAAAGACATAAATTTAGCCGAATATCTAGTTCATTTCATGGCCAATAAAAAAGCATGGGTCCTATCAGCTGTATTTGCAATATGGTTCAACGAGTCTTTTTTACCAGAAGGTGAAAAATACATGGAAGAGATGGGTCTTCCATTTAAAGTGTTGCTAATTTTTGATAATGCACCCTGTCATCCCTGTATAGAACATCCTAATCTACAAATAGTGTTTTTTCCTCCAATACAACTTTATACGACCACTGGATTAGGGCAAAATCGCAAATTTTAAGAAACATTATGTCAAATTAACTTTTAGCTGCATTCTGAAAAAGCTAGAGAACGGTGAATTAAGCCTGACTGAAGTTTGGAAAAAATTTTCAATTTTAGACTGCATAAACCATAATACTGCAGCAAATGGTCAAATAAAACAACACACATCAAATTCATGCTGGAAAGCTGTCAGGCCTGAATGTGTAATTAATCGAAATGTAACCGAAAACGCGTCTACGTTATTATCTGAAATTACTGCACTCGCACATAACATTAGCGGAGAAGGCTTTGATACATTCGGCGAAAATGATTGAGGATCAAACTGTCAATGATAGAGATATTATCAATAATTTGATAGATTATGAAAATGGACAAGAAGAACCGGAATCTATTACTGCAAATTAAATATATACAGGGATCCAGATTTTTAAGAAATTGGAAACGCATTTTCTTAAAATAGATACTAATGCGGAAAGAAACTTGAAATTCCAAAAAGAGCTATCGTGACTTTTACAAGCAATTGACCATTCAACCGTCACAAAAACTGATCACTGTATGTGTGTCTGTTTATACATTTTTAGACATAAATTATCTGTTTGGGGATAGATTTAGAGAATGTATTAATTGATAATATTTTTATAATATTAAGTTTCGTTTTGTAAATTTTTAAAAAAAGTTATTAATTTTAAACTAAGCCTCCGGATGATGAAATATATTCTTAGACCTGTCTCATTTACAATTTTTTTACTGTAAATAAAACAACAAAAAAGAGTAGGTTTAGTAACAGTTAAATTATTAATATTTAATTTGATATTCTTGGTACCAGTTTTTGTACCATTGGCGTGGTGTGGATGTTTGGAGAGGGGGTGCCAGCTCAGGTGTCGTCCTCGTCACTTGACCGTGGTTCAAAATTACCAGGTCCGTCGGCAATAGCCCTCGTGTTGCTTCTAGTGCGACGTTAATAAAAACTAAACTAAACTAAACCAGTTTTTGTAAATAATAATTAAAGTTAGAGGATAATCATAGTTTAGTAAGTTTCTTTAGTTTCATAAAGTCAATTAATCGATGTTGTTTGGCACTGAAAAAACATAGGGACATATTGGAAGGGTTGTGGACATTAAATTCCTTGTTCGAGGTAAAAGTTTTATACCTTCATTTGGTAAAAAAAATTTAATGTGTATAATTTGGTTTGCTTCCATTAACATCGCACTTGAAGCAACATGGGGGCTATTGGTGACGGACCTCGTAATTTTGAACCTCGGTCAAATGACGAGGACGACACCTGACTTGACACCCCCTCTCCTAACTACCACATCACACTAACGGGAGGACTTTGGGTTCCGACAGATTTAACGTGCATCAGCCCGGACTACACGCCGGATCTTGAGTGGCATCAAGTCCCGAACTCGCGACTCGACGAAAAACCCCAGCCGCGAGTCTGCGTCCATCACCACTAGACTACCGCGGCCACTTAATTTGTATAAATGAGTATTAATTATTTTTAATATATACGTTTATTTACTAAGTTTTAAATGTATATGTTTCTTTTTTCGGCTTCGGGGTTATTGCTTTATTTTTTGGTCTATTCTATTAATGATAATATAAATACTTAAGTTTTGGTGCTTGGGTCAGCGAAACTAGTTTAAAAACCATTCTTATTCCAAAATCTAGATCAGTTTTTAATTACATTATATTCATTTTTGAATTTTTCTTAGTCACTTTCTCTTAATATTTGCGCTCTATTTCTTGTTAAAGTTGTTTAAAATAACTCGTTTGTATTTTTCTAACTATTGGATTATTTTTGTTTTGAATTAAAAATTATCATGCATAACATGGGATCTTGAATTTTTTTAATATTGTATTCAAGTGAGTTTTTTGCTTTTTTACATTATTATACTTCGTATAAATTAAATTTTAATAATATTTTAAACTTATTTTGTTTTTGTTTTTGTTTTTCTGATTAATTCAATTATTTCTGTAATATATTTCATTTTATTCTTCTAATAGTCTGACTTTAATTTCAGTTTTTTTAATAGTTATGATTATTAATTTAGTATACTTTTATATACATGTTAAAATCCTTTTATTTAACAGTAATACTTTTATATATATATATGAAAGGAAAGTAGTAAATCAATTGTGAAGAAATAGTCTCTAAGAGCATAAAATAATTAATATTAATAAGGAATGAAATATTAAGATAAGAAAACGAATCATAGTTAAAAGTTAACAG
This sequence comes from Nephila pilipes, assembly GCA_019974015.1. NCBI lineage: Eukaryota > Metazoa > Arthropoda > Arachnida > Araneae > Nephilidae > Nephila > Nephila pilipes. The sequence continues at coordinate 473,215 of BMAW01018758.1, read as the reverse complement.
AAAGAAACTTTTCCAATGAAAATTTAAAGAAATAGAACTAAAATTAGAAAGAAAAAGGAAATATTCTAATTTGTTTTTGCATTTTTAAATTTGTATACAATTATGAGTAAGTAACAACTTTGAACAAAATAAAGTCAACGCCAAAATAAATGTTATATCAAGATTATATCAAAAAAGTAAAATAAAAGTATAAAAAGTTGAATAGCTAAAACAATGTGAAAACATAGAAAGAAAGGAACGGAAAAATAAAAAGATAAAAACCAATAAGAATGTTTTTTGTAACATTTTTAATTCTGCAGCTGGCATAAGACAATTTTTGCTGGGTTAATCTAGACTTACAGACCTAACTTTCTTTATAAAGAATTTTTTTTATATAAAATCTGGCTATCGGATAAATAATAAAAATATGGCTAATTTAAAGGATCTCCCATACAAATTAGTAGGAAAAGAAATTTTTAAGAAAAATTCAAATGAAAATCGAAGGGTATATATACTGGATAATCATAAAATCAAAATATAAAATAATTGTAAAGAAATAAAATATTAAAAATAAAAGCCTATACAAGACAAAAAAAAACCGGTACAAGATCATGTAAGAAAATTGAAGAAAACCGCCAAATTATAAAGGCTTGAAATTGAAAAGCGGAATGGGATAGCATTGCCATCTGTCAGAGAGAAAAGAAAAGAATTGAAAAATCAAAAATATAATTAAATTTAACACGAAAATATCAAATAGAAAAATAAAGATAAAAATTTAAAAAATAATAAAAAAATTCTTTATGCTTTTCTCAATGGATAAGCAGCCAAATGACAAAGTTTGTGAAAGTTATTATGGTTTTTGTTGTCATAATATACATTGTTCACGAATCTAATGTTACGCAAAACATTATCTGTAAATAAGGTTTCTGAAAATACCAAGACTTAAAGAATTAGAATTAAATGGTGTCTGGTGAATGATTAAAGTGAATTTGTACTTTTTATCATGAATATCAGTATAATTTTTATTACGTATTACAGAATAATTGTCTAAAAATTCCAATTTATTAATATTAACATTATTTTACAATATACATGTGTGTGTGTGTGAGAATGAGTGAGTCGATAAATAATATATAACCATGTAGTCTTTGAATATAATTTAAAAAAAGTTAATTACTTAATTAAATAGAAACATATTTAAAACTACATTAAAATGAGGAATATAGAATGAAACATAAATTTAAAAACATTTATTAAAATACGTCTTAATATTTAAATGACGTATTCAGTATACGTACAGCGAAAGAAAACGCGATTAAAAATTAATTCACGAGCAAAAAGCAAACTAGATATAATTACGCATAATTAGTTGAAATAAAAAATATAACTATAAAATTACTCTTATTAACCATTTCATTCATAGCAACATATTTTATTATTGGTATAATTTAATTATTCTGTTGTTGGCAAATGTTGTCCTCTTGATTATTTTCACATTTTTCCTCTTAATGCGTTAAAATTAGATGCATCGATCAAGTTTAAAGTTATGTAGCGAAACAAATTAAGTTACCAGCGTTTTAATAAATTTCCTTTTACGATTAATTATCATCCATTAAACACGCGTTTCATTTCGATTTAATTCATGATGACACATTTCATGGAGTTTGAGAATTTTCTAAGAGGATAAGAATTTAAGAGTATTCCATGCAGTAGAAATCGCTTTAAATTAAGTTTCAAATAAATATTTTCAACAATAATGATGTCGTTAATATAAGTTTATGCTAATAAGGTGATAAAACTCAAATAGGGGTAATTTTATAAATTCGAAGCTCAGAAGTTATATTAATAGTTATTAAAAATTTGTCTTGTCATTTTATGAAATCCTAGAAGCTTAGGGATATGCATGAATATTTTAAAACTTTAAAATAGCATTTGGTTGAATAAAAATTTAAAACACGAAACGTTTTGTATTATATTGAAAATATATAAATAAAAAAAAAGTATCATCCTATAAAGTACTCAAATTTTTTTTAAAAAATCATATTTTTATTTAAAATTTTGTTATTAGTTATGTATTTTTAATTTTTTGATATTAGAAATTTTTTATCGATTAAATGAGCACAACATATATATTTATAAACTTTGTATTTAACAAATAAATTTTAACATGATGATTTTTAAAGAGAAAAATTTAATTAATTTTTTGAAATATATGCTGAGTTAAAATGTCACTTTTTAATGTAAATTTCGAGTTTAATTTTACAATTTTAATATCTCTTCCTATGAAGTTCTACCCGTCGAATAGTGGATCTGGTACACGTTAAATTTGAGGTTCAAAGTCCTCACGATGGTATTGTGTGGAAGTTAGGACAGTGAGGTATCAACTTAAGTGTCATCCCTGTCACCTGACTGGTGCTCAAAATTATGGGGATCCACACCAATAGCCCTCGTGTTGCTTTTAAGTAGGACGTTAATAAACAATCAATCAACCATAGGAGGGATTTTATAACAATGTTATACAAATGCAAACATCAACCAAAGAATAATTTTGCAACATAAAAACTTCAAAAGTTTATCAGGTACAATGATTTAAAATTTAAATAATTCAAAAGTACTTATACCTTATTCTATCAATTCTGGATTCAGATTTTGCTTAAGGAAAATGTATTTTTTCTGATATTGGACTCTAAAAATTAAAATGAGAGTAACACAATTACAATTAAGTTATTGAAAAAATAAAATTAAATTAATTCTTATGAGTTAATTTTACTTCAAGAGAAAAAGAAAGAGATCCAATTCGCATTTCATTAGTATCAAAACTTCATTTTTTTAAGAGAAAACCCAACTCGCAAAATATTGCCATTCAATTGTATTGGGGATAATGACATCGATGCGATAACCTGCAAGCTTTCCTTTTTTTCTTCACAATATTAGAATATCAGCCATTTTAATGAGACGGAGAGCAAACGCAAGCTCAATACAAAATAAAAATATTTAAAAATGATTTTTTTTTTTTAAAAAAAAAAGATACTTTTTATTCAAATGGTGACGAAAAAAGATGTTTTTAATGAAAACAATTCTTATTCAAATAAATTGAAACAAAAAAAAAAGAGAATCTGGATAAAAAAAAATTTCTTATTCAAATAAATCCCAATGTAAACGAATTCTTACATAAAGAATTATTATGCTAATAAATTCTTACAAAAAATGCTTTACATAAAAGAATTGTAGCGTAAATAATTCCAAAGAACAAATATTTCTTTCAAAAAAGTATTTCTGAGGGGAAAAAAAGTCTAATAAATTATGTTGTAACAATCCTTATCAGTTTCCGACTGTCTTGGTTATTAAATGCTGAGATATTGTATTATGTTTTTCCGTTTTCCATGTTTCCTTCAAAATATTATATCTCTTCCAAATTCTAAATAATTGCAAGCTAAGGGCTTCTTAGACATAAGAATTTGAGAATATTTTTGAACTTAAAATTCACAAAATTGTTCATGATATTCATACACTTTTATTTTTATCTTTTTCATTTGAAGAATATGATGCATGTTGTTACAAAGTAAATGCTCAATAAATTTGACTATAGTAAGCGTAAAAGCGAAATATTTTGCATTTCTTCATACTTATCGTTTTGAATCTGAGAAAAATTTGACAGAAATCTCAACTTTTATTATTAGTATTAGTCGTGCCTTGCAAATTACTTTAAAATGTTAACAACAAAACTACTGATAATAAAGCTAGCTTTTTAAAGATTTAAAAATAGTATTAGTTTTTATATTTTTATTTCAACGGCATTTACTTTTCGTTTCCGTTACTTCCTTTTATTTCATTTTAATGTGTAAAAACCGTCACTGTATTCTTTAAAAACGAATTCTAAGAATACACAGCCTATTAATTTCTGATTTGTTTAATTACAAAAGAAATTCAAATTAAACCAACTGAGCTTTAAGAACGGGCTATTCTTTTTTTTTTTTTTTTTGCTTTTTCTATGATGTTCTGATTACTTTTCTTAAAACTGATCAACTTTAATTCCAAGAGCTCTCAAAGATCGCTACTTAAAACCAACAGAAAATAACATACTTTAAATCGATTTGACATGCACTCTATTGCGCATGCGTCACCGAGTAATCTTCAACAGTTCGCTTCGATAAACAAGCAATCTAGAAAAAAGGCGTTTCTTTCCCTAACTCTACCAAAGATGCTGTGGTTATCACAACAAAGACTGTGCTAGGGAAAGCCGTAAACGCTTAAGTTGTCGCGAGTAAAATATATTTATTCGAGTTATCTCAAAGCGTCCGCTTAGCTCAATTCCTTGCAACTTTTTTTTTACGACGTACCTCTTCTTTCTTCCCTCTAAGGGGAAGTTTTTATCGTGCCTAGGGAATATTACGGGGAAAAAGAAGCTAAGGTTTTAATATGATTTTATACTAGGAAGGGAAGAGTTGTCGAGAAGTAACATTCGTGTTACATTGTCTTTTTACAGGTGTTTAGGGAACAATATCTGATGGATATCTTGTGTTGGAATTTTTTTAGTGCGAGGATTTTTGTCATAGCGGCTTAGAAGGTGTTGATATGAAAAGATATTATGAGGAAACTTTTAAGATTTTTTTTTACAATATCATTTATTGCTTTGAGAGAAAAATATTGGAACATTTTTTTTAAAAAGATGTTTTGCTTTGCAGAGTTATGCAGGCATTCAATGTCGCTTGTTTTGTGATTTAGAAAAAAATTATTGCGTCAATGCTCTATTGTTCTCCAAGTATTTGGGTATTCGCATCGGTATTCTTTTTCTTTTACGATCAGAACATTAGTAATTGAACGTCATTTCTAACATCATGTATGAAAAATAATAGCTATAACACTCAAATATAAATAAAGTTTTGGTTTTTATCTTTAATGTTTTGAAATGCGCCATTCTTATAATTTCATTAAATGCATTAAATATTCGAATTAAGTTTTCACTTTCTTCAAAAAAATGAGAATTCTTAAGATTACCTCGTTTAAAACACTATGGCGAGGTAGTACAAGTTTCGAAAAAATTGCTTTCTTTTATCGAATGTGTTACGAATCTAAAATATTTGTTGAGTACTGTTTTCTCAATTCGCATTTGTATCTGCACCGATTTATTCATATCAGGCTCAACAGCTGGTTATTTTTAACAAAATAGTAATTATATTTTAGCACGCATTACAAGCTTTAAATGTGTTAAAATATGCCTTTCCCATTATAATAACAGCCGCGGTATCCGTTATGGTCACGGACTTGCGGCCGGAGGTTTTCAGATGGATGCCTCTTCGGATGGATCCACTGTGTAGTCAGACTAATGCCCGTTAAATCTGTCAGGACTCAAAGTCATCCTATTGGCGTGGTGTGGAAGTTAGGAGAGATGTGCACGCTCAAATATCATCCTCGTCACTTGACCGAGGTTCAAAATGATAATGTTCGTCGCCAATAGCCTTCGTGTTGCTTCTAGTGCGACGTTAATTAAACCAATTAATCAATCATTATAATAGCACATAAGCATGTTTATGAATTTATATGTAACCGATTACAATTATCAATGTCACATTTTAAAAAAATCAATCTTAAAAAATCAGTTTAATATTAGTTTTGTAAGGATTGTTAGTTAGGTTTTCCCGTCCAATTTTCGTAAGGTTTAATTTTACCCTAAAGTTGCATATTATTTCGTTACTTTCAATTCAAAGTTTTTTTTTGGGGGGGAGTACTCTCGTATTTGTATTACAGGTGTTAATATCTTTTTTCATGTAAATTTCAGAAACTGACAATGCTATAAAGAAATTTGATTATTTTAGATCATCAATGTTAATTACAATTGTAACAAGTGTTTCCCAAATTTTATTGTTAATCGACTAATTAAAGTTTTATTAAACTAAAATGTTGCGCATTTTTAATTAAACAGCGAAATTTACACAAGATTAAAAACTAGTTATGTTTTCAATTAAATGTTAAAACAAGGGAACCGATTTTGAACATAAGAGGTTCCAAGTCGCCAAGTGAGATTGAACACCTATGTTGGCGGACCTTTTGGCGAGGAAACATATTGTTTTTGAGGGTAATTTTTCTCCCATTTAGAGTTGCTGTTTAGCCTACGAAGGTAGAGTGTAGAGAGTATTAATCTATTTTGTAATCATGGAATAAGTGTCGTTTTGTACAAGTTAAGGCGTTGTGCCTCGCTTTCCTTTTGTAATGATTAGCTGAATATTCTCAGTTGCACTTTGACACAAGGAAAAAGAAATTATTTTGATTATATATATCTTTAAAATCGACATTTTAGCAGACTATCTATTTTTGGCACTTTTCCATTTCGCCGGCGCAAATCTCGCCAAGCATACTGTTTTGGCGACAACACACAGTATTACACATAAAGCAGATATTCCGTTTGGTATCGGTTGTACCATTTTTGGCTACTTTTATCACCTGCGCCGGCAAAATGGAAAAGCGCCTTTTTAAAAAAAAGTTGGAAGTTTTTGTTTTATTTATTAAAAACATTTCTTAAGTGTTAATTTTCAAATTAAAATCTGGACAACACTGCTAAAAATAATGGGGACACATGTCATTAATGAAAATATGCAAATATTTATGCCGATAATTAATATCCAATAAAAATCCATAATTTAAGGTGTAGTAAAAAACAGAACTCATGACATTAAAAAACAGAAAAAATATATAAATGCAGAGATGGTACTTTCGTAGAAGCTTCGTTTCTCATTGTCTCGGCCATGAAACTCAATAGTTCATCTTTTCTTTGGAAAAGAGAGATTCGAAAATGTCACAACAACGTAATTTCCTGGAATCCATGATTTGGCGTATTATGGGATACTTCAATCTAGGGCAAATACAAAGAAGGGCATCGGACGCAGTTGGAGCAGCAAGGAGTGTTGTCATTGCAAGGCTGTGGAACCGATTCCAAGAAACAAAGAATGTTAGACGTTGACCAGGATAACGTCGTCCACGCGCTACCAACAGCAGCTGATCATCGAAATAAGCTATTAACAAGAAGTTGAGACGCAATTGCTTTTGGCAACAGTGGAAATGTTTCAGACCATACAGTCAGAAGTAGGCCTCATCAGAATTGTCTCCATGCACTTAGGACAATGGTGTGTACTCTGAACAGACTTCAAGACACCGTGTGGCCCTAAGAAGGTGGGTTGCTGAACATCGAGATTGAGTGCAATAGTTTATTAACGAGTCTAATTCAGTCTGGAGTGAAACGACCTTCGTGTTTTGATATAGAGAAGAATGAGCATTCGAAATAACCTTGCATTCCTTCTTTATATTATAGACGAGTTGGTTTGAGGGTATGGTCTGAAATCAGTCCAGGTGGACATACAGATCTGTATATCATTCGGAGTGGCAATTTGATGGCCCCTTCTGTTATTTGCGGTTCTTCTCTTAAAATGAATGCTTATGCCAAATCTCAAATCTCAAAAAGCTCAACGTGGAGAACACCATTGAAGCTGAAACAGTACAGCGTATGGTATGGCCAACATTCTTTCCTGATCTAAATCTATTCGAGCATTTTTGAGATACACTAGTACTAATTGCAACGTGACCAAGGTTTCCTATTATTATCTGGGACTTTGAGATTGCAGCAGAACAATATTCCCATGTCTTACTGATAAATTCATCGCATCCATGAGAAATCGATGTACAACAACTTTAGCTATTCGAGAGATAAAGAGGGTTAGAAGTAAATGACAAAACTGTTTCCCTATTTTTTCTGAGTTGTGAATTATAGTTGTTTTTTTTTATATGAAAAGGATAAAAGAATTTCGCTCAACTATTACTTGTTTTTTCAATACTGCATGCATTCGGAAGAGAATAGAATGTAGTATCCTTTTCTAATTTTTGAATAAGCACTCAGGCGACCAACCGTCCTCCCTTAGGGAAGACAGTCCTTCTTTTGTAGGTTCTGTCCTTCGAAAAGTGTCCTCCTTTTCTATATTTTAAAACTAATATGTTAATCTCTCAATTCAGAGATACCGCGCCAAACTGTTACGCAAATGTTGAATACAAAAAACTTTTAGGATATTGAAAAGCTAGGTTGTTCGCTCTAACACCTGCTATAGAGCGTGTCTTACAACTATTTGAGCTTCTCCGTTCATATATTTTAAGTTTAGACAAATGTCTAAAAATTTTGGAATCTTTTTTCAATTATGAATTATCGGAGACATTAAAATATTTTGTACATAATCAGGCTTCTATTTTCCACAAAACGATTTGTAAGATTGAAGGTGAACATATTTCAGCTACAGAAGTTAGTTTTATTTTGAACGATTTTGTCCTTCATTATAAATCACGATTTGAAGAAAAATTTATTCCTTTAATAATAAAAAGGAAATTGTCAAAGTTGGAGGAATCAAATCTGAACCTAATGGAAAAGTGTACCAAAGAAGTGCAGAATGTTAGCCAAACATCTTTCCAATATATCGAAAAAGGGTCTGAAACAAACATCATGGGAAATAATAGTTTTCAATGGTGTTTTTTGGCTTCACTGCAAGTAAATTGGGCAGATATTGAAAAGTGTGTTGAGTTTTTATCGAAAGAAATGCCTGATATTAAAATCAATGACAATTGTGTATGTTTAAGACTGAATGAATATTTAAATTCTGATAAATTAGAACAATGGGAAAATCAATATGTTGCTTTTCTTAACGTCACACAAGAAGCAACGCGGTGGCTAGTGGTGACGGACCTCGTAATTTTGAATCTCGGTCAAGTGACGAGGACGATACATGAGCTGGTGCCCCATCTCCTAACTTCCATACCACGCTAACGGGATGACTTAGGGCCCCGACAGATTTAACGTGCATCAACCCCGGCTTCACAGCGGGTCTTTAGTGGCATCAAGATTCGAACCCACGAATCAACGAAAACCAGCGGCCGCGAGTCCGAAACCTTAACCATTAGGCTACCGCCGCCACATAAATGCGTTGAAATTGATATAAGATGGGTGGAAATATTTAACCAATTCAAAAATAAACACATTCCATATGAAAATTTAGTTATTCTCATTGAATTTACGTTGTGCTGCCCTGGAACTAATGCAGCAGTTGAAAGAATTTTTTTTCCATTGGTAATAATTTTTGGAAGATTCAATATTGATTGAATGTTATTACTCTAGCTGCAGCACTTACCGTAAAATTCAATTTGAAGGAAATTTCTTGCTCTGAAATTTCCATTATATTGTTAAAAATGATATATTGACCAAAAATATTCATTCAATGGAAAAATACGCGTTTAATTAAGTAATTAAAAGAGATGTATGCAGAATTGGTGTATTTTTGTTTTAACTAATAAAATGTTTCATTTATTTACGCTGTACGTTTTTCTTAAATTTTTTTGTCCTCCTTTTTATTGTAAAAAATTAGTCACCTTAATAAACACACAACTCATTGATAATATTGAAAATTAGATCTCTATTGTTAATTCTTTAACATTTGTTAAGGATAATATTATCAAACCTTGAGGATCTTTGAATTAAATGTATAAACCTTTAACTAATGTTGCATTTTTTACCTGAAGTAACAACATTGACAACCATAATACTATGCCAAACCTTTTTATCCCTTTCCCTTACAAATAAATTTACATCCATATTTAACACATAAAATCAATCTTTAAATGAGGCTTGGTTCTGAAAAAAAGCTTATCTTTTGAGCAGAAAAACAATCGTAAGAGCCTTCGCTCAGAAAACCCTTAAAGAAAACATAATTTTGTACCAATTATAAACGAATTACGAAGTATATCTACAATTTTATGCACGGAAGGATGGAAAACAAAGCACAGCTTGTCAAGGAATCAAACAATAAAAATCGGAAGGGAGAATATAAAACAAGATAAAATAGCAAACAGTAAATGTTTGGCTAAATCGAACCCTCCTCAACTCCGCGTATTTTTCTTATAATATGGCGCTAACAAAAACAGAAAAGGGGAAAAAATACATAAGCGATTTAAGACTTCCAAATAAGAAGCCTGAGGCTAGAATTTTCCCTAGATCATGTTTCACCGTCATCTTTTTCCCTATGATTTAGAGAGAAATTTATCCGCTTTTTATTTATTTATTTATTAATATTTTTTTCCTTCCATTTTTGGATCCATTCTCCCATTTATATCCGAAGGGGGAAGGGTGGGAAGGATGAAATATTGAGATGGAGGGAGTAATTTTATTTCTTCCTCGGAGCTACTCATAGGAAATTCATGAATTCTGATATGAGTTAAGGTAAGGAGGAAGGGGCTTTCTTCTGAGAGAAGGAGGTTTTAGTCCATATTTGTGAGGAAGTTAATGCGGAAGATTGTCTTTAAGCTGTAATAGGAATCATTGCTGTTATGCTTTTAAAGAGGGATGATCTGAAACGTAAACATCGTTTCACATCTTGAAATCTCTGTTGTAAAGATTCGATCTATGGAAGTAATGCTTGTCGTCTATAAAATTGAGTGAATTATTTCTTCTTTTTAATTCTGATTAAATTGTTTAGTAAGTAACATTGAAGTAAATTGTTCATAAACTACTCCAATAACCTCTTTCAAAAGTAAAAATATTTTTTTCTTCTTTAAATATTTTTTTTCTTTTAACAGTAGCATAAGTTGAATATAGACTGCTAAGCATTTTAATGTTTTGTTGTGTTGGGGAAATAATTTGATTTCTGACAATTTTTCCAGAGTGTTTTTAAATGAGTGCTTTACAAATCCGTGATCAGTATAAAAGCTAATCTCATGATTAAAATTAGCTGTTTTACAAGATTAAATTTGATATTTTAGTAGGTTTTAATTCGAATTTTTTCTGCAGTGTTATCAATTTTTTTTTAAAGTTTTCAATATAAAATTTTGTGAAATGATAAGGTCCACAATACTCTGGGTACTTTTCCTTTAGCTGGGTACCAGATAAAACCACTCAGCTAAAAAAGTTAGCGCATTTATCAACAAGACTAAATATTGACATAAAAAGAATATTTGACTCTGGTGGACCTTTATTTATTACATTTATACCACATGCCATATTACTGCAGTTTCATCGCCAAGCGGTATCTGTTACAGCTTGGAGATATCTACGTCAACTTTTAAGCTTGGCGTTTTTTGCCTGGCACCCAACTTACGGATAAGTCTCATAAATTTAAAGTGTAATGAAGAGGGAAAAAAAATGTTTCGCTTACCTAAGTCTTCAAATTTTATTCTTAATTAAAATTCACTCTTTTGAGTTGTTTCATTAAATATTTTTTGAAAAATGTCTCTACTTCCTCTTGACTTTCTTGCGTTTGTGTGTGAAAAAGAGAGTATCAACATTTCTTAATAGCGTATGCCTTAAAATGCGGTATCCTAGGCCTCAGGGTCGCTAGCCGGAGCTGTTTCCGTCAAATCGAGAGCTCGGTACCTGATGCCATTAAAGACCTTCAGTATTGGATGTTTTTGACCTTGTGGAGGAGAATGACTGTTAGCCTTTTAGTGGGGCCGGTGTTTTGAGCCCTGATTCATTGGGTTCGAAGAAATGTTGATCAGTCTCTTTCTGATGCGCTCTTATCAACCAGACCAATAAAAACTCCCAGTCGGGCCAGCTATTTGGCGCTTTAATTTCTGGCATTGTTGTTGAAAAGAACCACCGCAGACTCCTCTTATAGTGGTGATGATGCACATTAAATCTGACCAAGCTCGATGTCCTCCCGTTGATGTGACCTGGAAGGAAGGAGAGAGGGTTGCCAGAGAGCTCAGGTTTCACCCTCGTCACTTCACTGAGGCTCAAAATTGCCAATAGTCTTCATGTTGCTTCTAGGTGCTTCGTCAATAAACAATCAAAAGTCCTTAAAAACTGCTACAAATATATTTGTATATAAAAAAAAAAAAGAAAAATGTTTACATATTCGACATTTTTTTCTTGATAATTTTAGGAAAAATCGCGAAAAAGAAAATTATTGTTAACATGATGTCATAATGAAAAATATTCCGACTAATGTTGAAATGTTATGTAACAGTATAAAATTTTTTAATACTTGCTATTACTTGGCAAATAAGAAACAGAAAAAAGTAAAATAGTTAGCTACTTTCAAAATGATTAAAAGAGAAAGAAGCATCTGCTTTTACATCAACTCCTTTGAAAAATGACAAATTTTTAACAACAAAAATATTTTTATGGTTCATTGCCTTTCACTTATTATCGTGAACTAAAGTATCGTATCATTTTAAATAATGAAAAAGTGAATAGTAATTTACTTAAGCCTGATACAACAGCAACAAAAAAATTAAAAGCCGGACTGTGTTCAGAAAAATAAGTGTATAGCATTTCGAAGCTTATTTATAAATAAAAGATAAATGCATGCTTCTACAAATGAAGTTTTTGTTCATAAGGTAATGTAATTTATTGAGTGCTCTTAACAGGCGTCATGAGCAAATTCTTTTTTCTGCAGATATGCAAATTAGAACATAGAATTTAAAAATGTTTCCTTCATTGGGCATGCAATAAGGATTATCTGAAAACTTTTTGTAGATTAGCCTTCTGAACGTGCTTTGGATTTCTGAAATATTTAATTGACTGAAAGGAAGTCAATGTAATGAAACAAAAGATATTAGTTTTGTGTAATTAACTCTCACCGCAACGGTTTGGTTACTTACACTGAAATCACGAATTTATGTGTTTTTTGTGGTGCTGCATATTCTATAAAGGAACAAAAAGTTATATATATATATATAGAGAGAGAGAGAGATGTGTGTGTGTGTGTCATTTATTTTGTTCATTTACTTTGGCTTAAATGAATTTGTTTGCTTTATTTATATGGTTGAATTTTTGTCTTGATTTGGGATTCATCATTATTTTGATCTGATACCATTTTGGTACATTGTATTTTTCTGAAGTGTAAAGGACAAAATCAGTAATACTAGTACAAGCACACTTTTTTCAGTCCTAAGTTGGAGACGGCTTAGAATTACTTTATCTGCATTTTTGATTTAATTCCTTAATTCGTTTTTCTTAAGATATTGAGATATACTTTGAAGATCTTGGTTAGTATTTGATATATTATACTTAGTTGTATTTTTTTTAAAACTACTGGTTTTATAATTTAATTTTTTTGTGAGTTTAATATGTATTTTTCGATATTATATCCTTTCAGCTATTTCATGAATATTTTACTTTGCAACTTTGTATATTTTAAATTTCTAATAATTATTGATAGGATTACTTCAATTTTAATGCTTTGTACTTTTGATTTCATTTTACAATTTACTTTTTTGTCATATTTGCAATATTATAGTTTTAATATTTATTATTTTTATTTTTTGGTTTTTAAATTATGTCTAATTAAAATTATATATATATATATATATATATATGTGTGTGTGTGTGTGTGTGTGTGTGTTTTACGAAAATTTAGGGGAATTAAGAAGTCTTTAATACCGGGACCGTGTTTCAATGGAAATACATAATGTCTGTGATGACGCTTTATTAAACTTATTACTAGTCAGTAATAAATTATTTTTACGAATTATACCCTAGGCGATATTGCTTCGATGTGTGTTTTCATGTCACATATTGTATTTTTATAAATGATATTGTTATTAATCCTTTTGTATAAAATGCCAGTAGTAACTTGATTATAAATTATGTGTTTACAAATTATTTGATGTGAAACTTATTTTCGTGTATGAGATGTTTACAAAATGTATTATATTCAATATATTGTTAAAATTCCGTTTTTTGAAGTTGTTATTGTTACAAAAATATTGTTAGAAATTACATTGTTAAATTTTTATTGTTACAAGTTATATATTGTTTCATTAAGTAAGCTTATTTTCTTACTACTTTTCATATTCGTTTGTTGCGTAAAACAAAGTTGAATTACATGATGTCACGTTGATCAGACATTAAACATATGAAACTATGAACATTACCATGTTCGGGAATTTTAATTGCATTTTAAAAAATTTCTTTAGTGTTATTTATAGATATACTCAGAAGTAATAGTTACATGGTATAAAACTTAAGGTATTTGGCTAGTGTAAGAAACACTAATTTTGACAAAAATAGCGAATTGGTTTTATTTCTTACCTTAAATAGTAGATTCTCTGCTTTCTAAAAATACCTTTCTTTAATCCTTCCTTAATTGTTTATGAAAATGAAGCAGTTTTTGCGTCAAGTGAGATCGATTTGGTTTGATTGGTTTTATTAACGTCGCACTAGAAGTAACACGAGGCTATTAAGTGAGATCGAAAAAAATGAACCGGAAGTTAGATAATTTGTATCCAATAGAATGCATACACATTACACATCTCTTGAGTCATTTTCTGTCAGAATTTCTTGGCCATTACGAATTATTCTATTCCTGAAAAGTGATAGTACTGTAGTACAATATTTATGATGCCTCGTTTCGATGAGAAATGAATCAACTTTATTAACCTAGCATGTATATGAACGATTATTTGAATATCAATGTACTTTGTTCCATTTGGTTAAGCCAACAAACAAACATATTCAACTACAGCATAATGATATATCATTGCAATGAACAACGCCATTAAAGTTCTTCGAAACGCGTTTAGTTTTTAAGCAGATGCAGTATTATTCCATTTTATTTTATTTTCACTTGAAATATTTTACGCCTTTTTCATTAATAAAACATTCAAATGCAGTTTGATTCGCATAATCAACATACATATGTATTATACGAATATTTCAGAGACTTGCATACATTTACAATCTCGACCGGTTGAATTCCTCTACATATTGCATATCATAGCATGGCTTTGTATGGAATTCTTAAAATCCAATTTACAAAATGCATATTTTAAATATTTTAGATGTAATAAAAAGGAATTTCAGTTTTTTTTATGCAGTACCTGGCCCTTTGGATAATTTGGCAGTACAGATTTTAAATAGAAAATTTTTATAAATCATTATTGTCTTTCTTAAAGCTTATGCCATTGGTCGCTCAAGCAAATAATGTGTAGTGAATTCACAAACCAAATAAAACAATAACAACTGATCACCATTCGATTGAAAAAAAAAAACTTTAATAAATAATTTAAAGTAATGCTTTACATTCTTTTTTAATGTCGCCTCGGGCTGGAAAAATAGATACATAGGGCGGGAAAGAACGAAAAAAGTGAATGATGTTCGATTCAGTAATTATTTATATGATCTTTTTCTTTTTTCTTAAGTTTTTGGTTTTGCATATACCTTTTAAAAAATGATCTCGACGAACGAGGCGTGTCTAACGGGGTTTCGAATAAATTGGACGTAAATATGCCCCGCTCTTTCCAGTAATACCCACCAATTTATAATGGTCATTAAATTTGTCCTATTCCGTTATTCCGCGTCCCGTAAAAAACTTAATGACGCACGCCAAACACATCCGATTAAAATCGGATGGAGACGTATTCTTGGAAAAAGATTAAATAAGAAAAAAAGGTAGAAAAGAATAAAAAGGGAACAGATAAGAAAAATATTCGATCGAAATATGACGTATTCTTTTTTTTTTTCCCATCCACTCTTGAGTCTCTTACCAGAAGAAAATGACGTTGGTTTTCATGTTTTAATTAAAAAATAATTAAGTGTATTTTTATAAACACGAATTTTTAGTTCTTATGTCTTCGGGGAGCTCTTATGCATCAGATTAATATCGAGATAGTGGTATTAAAAAGAACCTGAAATTAATAAAAAAAAAATTATTAAGTGAAACGGAGAGGAGGGAAAGTGTAATTTAATGAAAAAGAAAACTTTATGAAAATAAAAACTTTGTCTTTCATTCATTAATGCTCGAAACTGGTGCTGAAGAAATTAATGCGTATATTTTGTTCTTTGAAATGGGAATTTGGTAAAAATTCTAACCAAACGAAGTTTGTTTTTACTCTATTGTTTCAGTAATAGCTGCTGTAATCGTGTGTTTTTTTTATGAATGTAAAACATGAGGTGATAAATTTGTGCTCTTGATTGCTCTCTGGAACAGATGCTCTTAAGATATGCGCCATTTTCTTTTCGAGAAAATTAAGAAGGATGTTTATGATGTATCCTACGTTGTTTCAAATTATACAGTTAATTCTTTTGTGTATGTCATTAAAATGTATATACGATGAAATACACTGCAATGTACAATACCGATAAGAAGTTTTGAATAAAATGAAAATAATTGTGAGTTACGTATATCGTATTGAAAATATTGAATATGTGACATAATTATTTGTAAGATTCATTCCATTTTATCTCGTCTTTACTGCGAAAAATATCTTAATTGATGACTTAGAAATATTATATTCTAGAGTGTTTTGCAACATCTTTTGTTAAGAAGAACAAAATATTTTTGCGATAGCAATTCATTGTGTAGTAGATAACTATTTGTTTTTAAGCAAAATGATATTAAAAAAAGTTTGTTGAATTCTTTTTCTTAGAAAGGTTCATTTCTTAAAAAATATTTGTTTTTAAAAGTGTTTTCATATGCAATTTTATTTAAATAACGAATAAGTTTATGGAATAGAAAAATATTCAATATCATATAAAAATGTGAATAAATATATTAATTTACTGCTCATATTATTAAAACAAGGATGGTCGCTACAAATATTTACTTAGAATCAATTCTTAGTAAATATTTTCATTTCTAATAATTAAGATTTTTATACATTTTAATTTCATTCGATGAAAATATTTATTTCAATCTTCTTCAGAAACGCATTCAGATACTGAAATTATTATTTTTATTTTTATGAGAAGTTTCTATTAGTAAAATTTTTTAACAAAACCACGTTTTCACGCTGAATCAAAGGAAAACATCGGTTTGAGTTTGTTCATATTCTTGCTCACATTCGTTCATTTATGCGTATCAAAACAAATTAACATCATTTCAGTATAACCTCATAAATATCAAAATAATTTTAGGAGGACAGGAAGAGTAGAAATAATGCTGTTTAAAAATTAGAATTTTAGGAATAAAACTATTCATAAGTAATTCAAGGGAAATTTGTTCAAATGTTGTTGTAAAGAAATTTGTTAAAATGTACTGAAAATAAGTTTAAAGCTTTATATGTATGAATCAGGGGAAATTCTAAGTAAATTTAAAACATTCATAGGGGAAAAGAAGTACAAATAATGATATAGAAGCGCAGTTTCAACTTAAAGCAAGATGCGGAATTTTTTTCTAACAGCAACAAAAAAAATGTAATTTAAAGTATGACTGATATAGATGTGCTAACAAGAATTCTTCCTCTTGAATCATTTTGACAATGCTTTAGTGAATACGATACTTCTATATAATGATTTGTTCTTTCGCTACAAATTTACGGACTTTATTATTCTCTACTTTTATTTAAGTTCATGTTTTATTATTTTTCAACGCAAAAAATCAACGAGTGAGGGAGTTACGTAAATAAATAACGAATAAAAATATCCTCCAACATTTCAGAAATTAAAATTATTTGCTAACAAGTAACTCTTAAATAAAACCTTTAAGGCTTCATAAAAATTTTAAGGCAATTGAAGAATTTCTTAAATGTGTGAATTGAATTACTGTTTTAATTATTAGTTAATTGCTTTTAAGCAATATCATTAAAGAAACAAAAGCAACAAAATATTATTTAGTACTATTAACGTCGCTTTAAGAAGCAACACGAGATAAGGCGGGAAGGCTATTTTGCAAAGGACTTCGTTATTTTGAACATCGGTCAAATGATGAGAATGACATGATACCTGAGCAGGCTTCTCACTCTGCAATATTCCAGAGAGAGCTTGGAGCTTCGATAGATTTAAACGTATATTAGACCCGCTGCACGGGTTTTAATTAACATCAGGACTCGAACTTACAACTCGTGGGAAACAAAACTGACATGATCACTGAACTACCAAGGTCAGATTAACTGAAAGTGAATTACAAAATCAGTCATAAAAATGGTTTTTTTTTATGTTACGTAACCATTCAAAACAAATATTTCGTAATTAAATAAATGTAAACTTACGCACATTCGTAGTTTCTTGTTTTTTCTATCATTTCTGGATCTGAAAGGTGAATGATTTTTCGTGAGATCGAAATGTATACTAGATATCGAGAAACGAGTCACGAATGAATGAAATCCACAATTCAAAATTCCAAGTGTAGAAGTGATTCTGTGTGTATAAAGCATATAATATTTTCACTGTAGCAGCAAGAATTTTTGACTGTAACAGTGAGAACGCGGTTTTTTCATTACAGCATTGATCTAAGGCTAAGCTCCTGCTAACGTTTGCTATGTGCAGTAACGTTTGCTACATATTAACTGCAGTCCTGATGTAGTGAGTTGTGGAAATCCTTTATAATAAAGCACCATATAGGTGAGTCAGGACTCAAAGTTGAAAATCTTAACCACTATAGGCTATTGAAAATCTCTCGTGTTACATCAATTTAATATAAATCGAAATGAATAGATGGATTCCAGTGAGTATTAAGTAATCAGAATTGGAACACTTAGAAGTGGAACATCAAAAATTTGTTTTCAGATTGAAAAGAAAGAAAAAATACATTTGATATTCCATGCTGAGTTTTATTCCTCAGAAAATTATCAAATGTCTTCGAAGACGCTTGAAACTTTGCTTGAAAAAAATTATCAAGGGTTCTTTTTCAAATTTATCTTGTTTGGTGTTGCCGTTATTACATCCGAGGAGAAATAAGAAAAGTATAATAAAATATAAAATAAATTTTAAATTTACCTTTGTATGATACTAAACCATTAGCGAAAACTAACAAAATTCGAACTTAATTTTCAAATTTTTTTTTTAAAAAAAGGCAACTTCAAATCGTTATTTCGAAAAAGAAAAGAAAATTAATTAATGTATCCTGATGTTTTATCCGTGTCAATCTAATTACTGCCCGCTCAATATGAATAAAATCTTCGCTTAGTTACAAGTTAATAAACCATATCAAATAACTCCTTAACATTTCACTTAATGATTCTACTGTATTCAACGAAGTATTGTATTAAAATAACGACTACTATAACAGAGTAAAAAAACCTTTATTTTGAAGAAGAAGAAAAAAACACAATCTAGGCCAATCCAATCCTTCTGGCTCGGTATTGTGTCTCAAAACCCATTTTTTTTTCCATCGGTCTCCACTGTTTTCTTCAACAGAACGAACAAAAGGGGTGCACTCAGGCGTCATCGATATCTGAATAATTTCTTTGTGTACCATCCTGCTCCTGGTACGACACTGGTGTGAATGAACCTCGGGGAGGAAACAGAAGGTTTCCTATGACAAAAAAATAGCAATAACAAAAAGAGCAACAAGAACTGGAGTGAAAAGATTACATTCGAAACCCTCCAATAATCCTCCAGCTGGTTTCGATAGAATAAAAACGAATATTCTGCAATGTTGGCTGATGCTTGAATAGTCCTGAATGACAGGCACCATTCCTACGGGTGCGAAGATAATATGGTTGGAATAAAGGCGATCTCC
Source organism: Nephila pilipes (assembly GCA_019974015.1). Taxonomy (NCBI): domain Eukaryota; kingdom Metazoa; phylum Arthropoda; class Arachnida; order Araneae; family Nephilidae; genus Nephila; species Nephila pilipes. Next base: position 453,809 of record BMAW01018758.1, on the reverse strand, counting down.
TGTAGCCCTTTGTGTTTGGTTGGAAAGAAAAAAAATGGTCGGGAAATGGTGTTTTAAGTGAGGCGTGCCGAGTATTGATTTAGGAGATTAAAATGGAGGTGAAAGTGGGTTGATTTGTGAAGAAGTAATTATCGTGAAAACTACTTTCATTATTATGTGATTGCTGTTGAGCTTTCTAAATTCATATTTTTCTGGTATTCAAAACATGGGACGGTGTAAGCATAATGGCTCTACATACATTTTCTAAAGGGTTAGTTATTTTCGCTGTTGTTCATAGAAATCAGTACAGTAAAATTCGATAATTCTACAAACCAGAAAATTTGTTGTCGTATTTTACTGCCTGCCAGAAGCAATGGCATTGTTCTTTTTCGTAAATCTGAAATAAAAAAAATTTTCAAATAACGATATTTAAGGAAAAGCTTGAAAACATTCAACGCATTATTTTAAATTTTTTTTTTATTTGTGTTATATATATTTTGATGCATTTATTTCACCTTCGAAAAGTAACAAGGGTAATTAATACAATTTTTAGCTCTATTACGTATATTTTATTATTTCTGTTTGAGTTGTGCATGACCTCCATCAAAATCTATAAAGCTCAAAAAAATTTTAATAACTCGTCACCTATTTAATTCAGGCTAAATCGAATTTGTTGGAACGTGATATTAGGTCTATGTATCGTTAAGTAAATCAAAATGTATATCGAGATATCAAATCTAAAGAATTAAGTCATTAGTTTCATAAATCCAACTATTAATTACAGTTAACCCCCGTACAGATAACACGTGCATCTATAGCACAGATTCACTCAAACACGGTTCGAGAATAGGAAACATCCCGGTATGCTCTTACTGCATGGATTCACTCATCCATCAGAGAAATAAAACCGATGACGTTAAAGGATTGTTGGGGGAAATATGGCCCGAGTCAATTGAAAGTGAAAATTAGATCGAGACAGCAAAAAATAGAATGGATACAGTAGTAGGAGTTGCCAAGTCTCTAGGAAGGGAAGATTTTTGACGATATGACTGCACAAGATATTCAAGAATTACTGGTGTAAGAAAAAATAGATGAAGTAGGCATGGATAGAAAATAAATATTTGGAATCCATGATAAAACTGGCGATGATAGCATAGATGAAGATAAAGAAGTTGAAATTTTACTCTTCAAAGAATAAAGCCCTAGACTTAGCCGAGCAATTTGAGTCATATTTCTTAAATGAAGATCCTTCAAATGAAAGGAGCACATAATTTAAAAGAGAATTTCATAAATGATTAGTACCGCATAAGGAAATTTTAAAGTTCTCTTAATTAAAAGCAAGCAATTTTAAATAATAAATTTTTTTGCAAAAGGTCGAATATAGGTCTGAAGATAATGCAGAAGAATACTCAGAGAATGTGGATAACTTGCCAAAAACAAAATACCTTCGGTTAATAGAGCTAAGTGATGATGAAGTAAACATTGTTTAATTCATATTTATGTGAATTACTTCTTAAGAAAATGTTAATGAAGATATTTATCTTAATAATGAAAATATAATAGCACAGTTTTTAATATTCGGAACCTAATCCTCCTTTTCGTATCAGTTCTTTGCTTCGTATAACACGGATTCGCATAACACGGCAATTTCTTAGATAACTCCCGTGTCATGTACGGGTATTGCCTGTACTTTATTTTTATTGACAGAATTGTGTTTTTATTTTAAAATTCTTTCTTGATTTTAAAATTCTTTAATCTAATATAAAATGCAATCTGTGGGAAGAGGGGGAAGTAAATACTTCTTTTACAAAAACCCCACGAAACAGGTAAAAAACATCGTATGTATAAAAATTGTAAATTGATATCAGAATTTTGTCAATATTGTAACTGGAATTTAATGTAATTCGAACTGCTGTAAATAAAAAATAAGAAAATGAAAAGTAGTTAAAATATTTTTAAATATATAAATCTTTCCCACAATATAAATAATGGCCGCGGTAGCCTAGTGGTCAGGATTGAGGTCGACATAGCTTCGTGGGTTGAATTTTGATGCATCAGAGGACTCTTTGTGTTGTGGGGCCAATACACGTTAATATTTTGAGGCTTCATAGACGCGTTGTGGAGAGGGAGATTCCTACTCAGATGCCATCCTCGTCACTTGACTGTGGTTCAGAATTATGAGGTCCGTCTCCGATAACCTTCGTGTTGCTACTAAGTGCGACGTTAATAAACACGCAATAAATCATTCCGAGTATGAATATGTGTCTGACAATCGCCAAAAACTATTAAAAAAATTGCATTTCAAATTTTTAGAAACCTTACGTCCTGTGACACATCCCCATAACTTATCCAACAACAGAAAGTTTCCTGCACAAAATTCATTTCTGCTCCTATCAAAACTTTCCAAACAGTTTTTTCTCGGAGGTAAGCCATTTTTCCCTTTTCGGCACCTCGAGGACAATGCACCTTGCCAAAAACACCTCCCTTACAGCGGGACCATATATCACCGTCTTGGAGGCAACCTGGCAAACAATGCTGACAGCAATGACAGTAGCTGTCGGAATAATGGCGCTTCAGCGTCTACTTAGCGGACAGTTAGTGCCTCACAGTAACAAAGCTTTACGGCCGGCCCTTTTCATAACGTGAATTCGGACGACTTTTTGTCGCCCGGTTGACAGAGTTAATTAACTTTACATGCTCTCGCGGTGGGGGGCGGGGGATTTATTTATATTTTAAATGCTGATGTAATCGAACGAGACAGGAATAGCTTCTCAACGCCTTCTAGTTGGCTTGTTTGTGAGATTGGGAGAGTCTGTTAGAGGAGGTGGAGTTTTTGAACATTTTTTCTCTAATGTTTTCCTGCCTCATTTTCTTTTTTGTTTAGAGTTGTTTGGCGAAAAATGGTGATTTATACAGTTTTTTTAAAATAGATATTACGTTAACAGTAATTTGTTTTGTCTTTGTATTTTGAACACATTCTTAACATTTTTTTTTCATATCTCGTACACAAGAAATATTTTTAAAAATGCCCAGAGAGATGGTGTTATTAATGTTTTAAATGATAAGATAATCGATTATACATTGGTCTTCATTTTTTTGGTTAACCTTCCTTTAAAATTTGAAAAATCTTCTCTAGAGGTTATATATATATAATGTCTCTTGTAATGAATTGCATGAAAATACTCACATATTTTTATTGATGAAACCTTAAAACATATGAAAGTGTTTCTTTAATGTATCTATACCTGCCAGTAATAGTATATATTTAGCAATTATTTTCAAAAAAACCTTTTATGATATTGAAAAAAAAAATTATTTGAAGTGTTTCATGCCATGAAGGCAGGAGGAGGTCGCAGTCGATACGTGGATGATCGGTGTTGAGAATTAGTGATTTTAATATTTGTTCAAATACGTGGGGCAGGAATTGGTAAAATATTTACATTCATATTATTTTAAAGAAATATGTGGAGAAAATAATTATGGTAAAATATTTTTATGCACTCCATGTTTTCTTTTATTGACATAAAAAATAACAAATCATTGAATTTGCAATTAAAATATTTTTTCCTTTTGAAATTCATAATATCCACGCTTTTTTATTAAATTCCTACTTTTAGCTTATACTCTATATATATTTTGTTCTAATTTTCAATTGTTAATAAAATACTTTTTATTAATCCACTCAAGTTCAAATACATTTAAACTTGTAGTGGATGACACTCGATGTTAATACAGTTTTTTCAAATATTAATTCATTTAATTAAATTTATTGGTGGAAATTCAGTTTAGCCGAACCGCTTGGCGTGATTTCAAAAATTGCCAAACTTGGCGATTTTCTTTTGGCTGATTGTTAAGTCTGAGAAGTGGACCAGGGTAGCCACATTTGGTAAGATACTGCCAAATAATTCCTGTCGTGAAGGGTGGTTGGGCTAAACTGCATTCCTACCATTTAATTTACCGGATGAGAAGAAACAAGCCAATGCTTCTTCTGTGTCATTTTTCCTTCAATGGCAAAGTTGGTAGAGCATCGGCGTAGAATCTTCATGCCTTCGGATCGAATCTCGTCGAAGCATAATTTTTTTTTATTTGATTTTCAAATAATTAATTTTAGTTTTATATAGGAGGAAAAAATTTCTCTTATTTAGCGGGATAAAAATTTAGGAATAAATACCGTCAGTGACGAAGCGTGTAGATCGCTGAAAAAAAATTTATTTTCCCTTTTAATATTGTGATTCTGTGATATGTATATACATATTTATGCTAATTGTAATTATTTAACAAAAAGTAACTAAAATAAAAATTTTCTTTGTTGATTAAAGTAGGAATTGACTTAATTTTTTTTTTATGTATTACTTGTTTATTTAGAAAAATCATAACGAAAGATAATTTCGCGCTAATTCAAATTACATTTTTAACTATTTCTATTTTTGTCCCAAACTTCTAAAAACAAAAATTTTTGCTTATAATTTTTCTCTAAAATGTTGATATCCTGAAATTCAAAATCTAACAAAATGAAATCCAATTGCATTAGTAAAAATTAAATAACCTTCATACTTGCCGACATGTAAATTTTATCTTAAGAAGCGATCTAAATATCAAATTTGGTCACTAATTACCATTTCTTGCCGCACATCATACCGACATAAAATCTACATCCTTAATTTAATCTCTCTTTAAAAAAAAAAACAAAATAAGTTCATGGACCTGACGTCTATGTTACGCCGAAAACGACTTTGTGTTAATTTTTTCACACCAAATCAACTAAGGATCTATTTCTTCTTTAAAGCAACCACGCTGAGATCACTTTTAAATGTAAAAAAAGAAGAAAACGAAAAAAGAATTTTCTTTCCAGGATAATATTACTAAGTCTTATCCTATACTTGAAAGATTGAACATCCGAAAAAAAAATTAAGGATATTAACTCACAGTAGCCTTTACTGAAATACGATACGACAAACCTTTCACACTCTGTCTTTTAAATGATTTAATTATGATCCCAGTTCCACCCAAGCGTGGTATTCTAGACCCTTCTGCTTAGAAGAAGATACCCCTTCTTAAGAGCCGGGTTTTTTTAAAAAAAAATTATAAAACTAATAATAAAAAAGAAGCCCAGCTGTGAAGCAATCGAAGCCAGAAAGTAACATCTTAGAAGAAGGCAGTGGTCTGTAAGAAAATAAGAAAGGCAATATTAAGAAACTGTGAAAAGAATAAAGGAACAAAAAAAAAGGAATAAAAAAATTGTGAAGTAACTTTCTCCAGCCAAGCTAGAAGACTTCTTTTATCAATTTTCCCGCTATTTTTTATTATTCGTTCTTTCTTCGTTTTCTTCTTCAGCCTGTTGAGCCTAGTGCTGGTAGCTTACTTTTTTTGTTCTATTTTTGTTCTTTCGATCATGGATGGGGCTCACTGAAGTGAGAAGTAGATCTTCCAACGAAAACATGATCGCAGATTTAGGGGCGATTTCTTTTTAGTCCCCACGTTCTGTTTATTTATTTATTGTTTTTATTCTCAGTCCCCGGTTGGCAATTTTGTTTATTTATAACTGCAGCGCCATCCATGTGGCAAAAGAATAAAGTAGGGTTTTTGGTTCCGTTGGAATTTTTGATTAATCGAGGTTTCATCCCAAAATGGAAATTTAAAATTGCTTCTTTTTTTTTCGTAAATCAAAAATACGATGATAAAGTATTATTTTGGTTGTGCCTTTCGCACGCATGATTTGTTGTTCATAGTTTTAACGATTGCTTTATGGAGTTATGGTTAAACAATATATTTGAATTATTATAGCGATGTAGAGTTGGAATTCGCGAAGATTTTTTCATCTCTTAGATTTTCCGCTTTTCTAACTGTCACTATAATGTTTTTGAAACAATTGAAATGATATTAAAGCAATTTGATACAGTTTTATTTTTGTTTGTCGTGTGTATGGTTCTATTTTTTTCACTGCTATTTGCTAATCCGTTATGTTTTAATTTACCTCTATTAAATTAAATAATAACTCAATTCCTCAAGATGTCCGATTTAGAATAATCGACCTTTCTTGATTAGAACCTCATTTCTATTTCATCAGTCCCTAATGTAGAATAATAGCCATGAAGAAGTAAAGCAATTATCTTGTCTCCCTCTCGAATAACTCATACAGATACAAACACACACTGCTCTTGCGGAAAGTAACTTGTGAAAATATATATCATGCACATTTCACGAATATTCGCGAATGCATGCGGATAAAATAAACATTGCCCGAGATTCTTTAGCGCAATGCATTGCAATGATGAAAAGAACGGTCGAGATGTTAAAAAATAGCTCGAAGTTCCTACCTCTAGAATTTACGTTGTAATAATTTAGTTCTTGCATGAAAATTCCACAAAAATCATTTAACATATTCTGAGGAAACAAACTTAACCATTTTTTTAAATATTTTCAAGCACTAAGCCAAAATTCAAAATAAGACGAAAAAATATCAACATTGCGCCAGAAGAGAATTTCGGATTGAAATAAAAGTTAATACACATAATGAAACAGATGACAGGTACACTTGATCCCTCCACTCCTCCAAAAAAATCAAGACAATTCAATGAATATATTGGGTACATTTGGAGTAAAACAGTTCGACTTCAATAGCTCATCGGACCGACTTTTGCTGCAATACATGCCGCAACACGGTCCGACATTGAGTTGGTTAAACGACGGATGTTGTTCTAGACAAATGGGCCCTCAAATTCTGAGTAGCCAACTCCAAATCATGTACACAGTGACGCGGCGGCATCTGACGTTTCAGCTGATTTCACACATGCTCTATTCAGTCCGGGGGGGAAGATCGGCCATGTGAAAATCTGAACATGATGCAGAAAGTCTTGATCTACACGAATTATAAGCGGAAGGGCATTATCTTGCTGAAAAATTGCACCTGAAAGACCATTTAGGAAAGGTTCGATGAGGGGTCGAAGAATGCCATCAACATAACGCTGGTCTGTTAAGGTTCCAAGTATTACAATTATAGTGGACTGGCAATCATAGGTTATGCCCTCCCCAGACATTACGTCTGTTGTGCGGGGAGTGTGTCGCAGTACAGCGCGTGAATGGAATTGTATCGTTCACCAGGGTACCTCCATATCCGTACGTGGTTGTCATCTGTCCCCAAAACGAACCGGGATTCATCACTAAACATCCACGTTTTGCCAATAGGTGGCACTCCACGTCGTTCTGACTTGGTACCACTGTGGACGGAATCGTCGATGTTTCAGTGTTAAAAGCAGTGCATGAAAAGAGCACTTGAATTGCAGATTCGCTTCCGCAAGGCATCTGTAAATGGTTCGAGAAATAACTGGCGGCCATACATCTATTAATTGTATCGTGGAACGAGTCACTGTGGGAACCTCGAGTGTTTTCTGTACGATCCTTCGATCATCTCGCTTCGTCGTCTCCCTCGTCGTTCCAGAACAGGTTCTCCACCCGTGTGTACCATCTAAGGTCTACTACTTCCTACATGTTCTGGTAGCACAATCCGAACGATCGACCTAGCACAGAGAGTCGACTGGCCTGCGGTTTTCATACCAATGGTCAGAATCCTCTCAAACTTGCTTAATTGGGCGCAAGATCGTCTCACTCGTCTTCTCGGTCATTCTTCGCTTAGAAAATCTTCTAGAGTCGGAATCTTATCGTTACTTTCATGAAACTTCCACTATGCGCTAGATCATATGAAACCCACTTTCTGATCGCAGTGCCACAGCAGGGTGAGTGGTTATTCGCAGTGGAACAAATTTAGATCATTTTCACTTCAGATATTAATCAACTACTTTGCCAAGCTTCGAGATTGTAGCCCTTTTCCCTCTTGATGCACCATTTTCAATGTTGCCGAGTGTATATATATATATATATATATATATATATATATAATGATTTAACTTTAATTCAGTAACGTCACTTAATAATAATTTAATTATATATTCCATCCCATTTCCTAACTCAAAAGTAGAGTTCATTCTTATTTCCTGATCTCCTTCCAAATTATCCTTTTATTTATTAGATCACGCGCTCATAAAACTGGTTAAATTCGCGTTCCCACGATCAAAAATCTGTCAAAACAATCCCTATTAGACTCCATGTTTATTATGATATTTTCCCAGAATCCCTAATCCTGTACCACGTGTTCCATGACGTTTTTATAATTTTACCTATTATATAATGGGCCACTCTGAAAAATAGACCACTTTTTATCGTCTTGCCATTGTAAGAGATGCAGTGTTTAAACCGCTCAAAAAACTTTTTTTTTCCCTTCGGCCTGGCCGGTCGACTGTGAACAGCGTACCTAAATTGAACAGTTAATAAAGAAAGGTGAACTGGAATGTGACTCGCATTCTAAATTTATTAAATTTTGTTTTCAACTGCAGCATGATTTAATGCCCTCAAGTAAATGCATTATATATATATATATATATATATATATATATATATTGTCTTTTTAAAATATTTAAAAAGACAAAAATCCAGAAAGATATGTAAAAATGAAAGAAAAATAAATGAAAATATGGAACCCAGCAAGTCAAAAAGCAATATCGGGCTGAGGACCGAATAAGCGGGGTTAAACTAGTTTAATGGTACCAACCTTCCCCCTTTGCGACTTGGTAGGCTAAATTGGGAAATCCAAATTACAAAAGAGTTCAATGATTAAAAAATGCAGAAAAGTTCAGCGATAAAATCTACAAAAATAAAATCTATAATTTTAAAAATTATCAACAAATCAAAATATAAAAACTACTTACAAAATTCAAAGAAATGAAGATTCAAATATGTGAGTAGTAAGACGGAATTTTCTTTAAGCTTCAAGATGTATATCACATACTCAAAATGAAAAAAATATAACACATCATCACCATATAAATTGAAAAAGGATTTAAATCATTGTTTGATTGGTAATAAAATGTAAAAGGATGCAAACAATTGGTTGGTACTAAGTTTTATGGTAAAGGAGTATAATGGTCCAGAGAGTGAGAAAAAGGTAAGCTGTGTAAATGTAAATAAATAAATAAATTCTTCACGGCTAGACCACTAACAAGCCGACTTTGTGGACCTATTGTTGTGTGGTGGATTTGAAATTGGATCACGATTCGCAAAGATGTTTAATATATTTGTGATGTATATAAGTATTTAAGAAATTTATTGGATAATCATGATCTAAACAGTTGTTGAAGAATTTTTTAATGTTATTAAACTTGTCTTTTTTATGTGTGGTTAATTTGTTATTACGTAATAAAAAGCCCAACAAAATATTCCTATAAATGGATCTGTGCAGATTACTGTTCCAAAACGGTATTTTAATTACATGGAATTCGAATCTCTCTCTTTTATCATAAATATTACTAATTAGTCTATTGTCAACAATTTGTAAATCAAGATCTAAAAATTCTACTGTATTAGAATTAAAATTAGTTTTTAATAGTTTGAGATAATTAGGATAAAACGAAACATTTGGTTTAAATTCCTCAGTTTTACCTAAAATAATTAAATCATCTATGTAATGATAAAGAAAGTAAGAATCATTGTCTATCTGCTGTAATTCATAAAAATGTAAATAAAAATTGGCCAGACAATTACTAGCTATATATATATATATATATGTTTGTATGTATTTATATATATATATATATATATATATATATATATATATATATATATTTATGTTTGAATGTATGTATGTATATGTGTATATATATATGTGTGTGTGTTTATATATAAACTTACAAATGTTTAAATACCTTATTTTCTATTTCCTAATAAATGATTCATTTATATTTATTTTACTGCTTATAGATTGCCTGAATTCGAACAAAGTGATCTAGGATTTTGTCAACATTACCGCGGCGTCGCATGTTCTCAACTGATTGGCAACAGAACTGTTTATGTCAAGGCCAGTATGACTCTCAACCAAATGGAAGAGAAGCTGGCGGCCATTCTTACCATATTAGCCACGGGAAAGGTGAGATTCTAAACCAAATTCTTACTTCCATTTCTTTTCATTGAACGCATATGAAAATCCTGCAGCCTTTTAGACTTTAGTATGTAAACGAAGATTTTGAAGAGGAAAAAATGATTTTACTTTTATTCGTTTATTTTTTGTCTGCTTTATTTATACGATTTTTACTTTTATCTTACCGTCAAAATTTCTTAATAAAAAAATAAGGATGAATTTGTGGAATAATTTTTAGTTTCATTCTTCTTTGAATATTTCATTTTTTATTATTCTATAATCTGTTCTGTCTATTTTGCTTCTTTCCATGTTCATTTTCCGAAATTGTTTTGTACATGTAGAGAAAATTGAAAAAGTTTTACATCAGATAAAAATTGAAGTGAACAGCATCTTCTAGTTTTATATATAACACTATAGTTCAAACGAGAGATTAAAACTATGAATTTATAGCGCGAGAACAGGAAATAAATGAGAACTTTCACTTATTGGAGTGGACACTGATTTGAATTGAGATACTTTGAGTGTGAGTTAATATTTGTTTAGTACAGAGTTATTACATTTTAGTGCCACAGCTCAATTTCCACCATCCCTTTTAAATTGTTTATTGATTCCTTGAAGTAGGAGTTGCACTTTTACAGATGAAATTTTTTTTTATATAGTGTTAGAATTCTCCAATAGAGGGCTCTTTGAAAGCGTGGGAAGGCGAAGAGTAAGGAAGTAATTTGTTACATTTTAATGATAGTTTTCGAACTTTCTACTCCAAATCTGCTCTGAAAAATTTCCCATTCCAGTTTTTCACCAACTTGAGAAGCAAATCCCTGATTGGTTGGTCACTTAAAATTCTCTCTTGACACAAAACTACCTACAATCTATAGCGTAACATTTAACATTAACGTTTTTTTTAAATAATTTATCTTGATATTTTCCACAATTTATGTTTTCTAACTCTAATTCCTTTCAATTTTTCATCTTGATTTATAAGAGGTAAAGAGTATTTAAGTAGTTTTGTATTTAAATTTAATTTCTGGGCAAGTAGCAGGTAGAAGCAACTTCTTCAAACAGGGCCGAAGAGTTCCGTCAAAAGTACAACCTGTATTCACAGACACTCCAGGAGATGAGGGAACAAAGTCTGTTGCAAGTTTCCCGAGGAATAGGTGATCCCGAGCTCTTGAGCAATATTCCATTGTAATAAAATCATTGCAAGTATTGCAACACAATTTTAGAATGGTTACCGTTTGAGAGTGATTTATTAGAGAAATAATATCCTAAATTTGAACGCTGTCTAAGTAGAGAAGGACAAAAGATTAGGACCTAATAGTTAAGAATTTGGAACTATATAGTAAGATCTTACAGTTGAAAGGTAAGATTTTACAACGAAGAGTTTATTCAAATTTGTAAAATTTCTTGGTTCTTGGTGTGTCTCATGAAATTTCGGTGGCAACGGTACCCAAGTACCGCCAAATAGTGGTGTCGATGGACATCAAATCTGTCGGGGTTTAGTGTCCTCACGATGGTAGTCTGAAAGTTTGAAAAGTGGTGTTCCAGCTGAGGTATCGTCCAAATCACTTGAACGAATTTCAAAATTAAGAGGTCTGTCGCCAATAGCCCTCGATCTGCTTCTTAATACGACTTTAGTAAGCAATCAATCCATCAACTCGTAGAATTTGGTATTCAGACCCTGGACACTTGTAGAATCATCAATCATCCAAAAAATTCATGCAAAAAATAGCTCAATTTATAGTAACCATGGTTCACACTTACTCCAGTTGTCAACTAAAATATAAAAATTAAATACGTGATAATTGATTTAGAATTTTGCTTTTCTAACTTTCTACTTTAACTTTTTTATTTGCTGAAAGGATGCTGGCATCTGCAGTGTGCTATCTCCCCTGTTTCTTATGTTTTATTGAAATTATTACACAAAAATTATGGAGTAACAATTTTTTTAAATAAAACGCGATTTAATAATAAATTTCACACACTTAAAAACATAAACCATATCTATGATTTTGTTTTCCATTGTCTAGTCATTACATGAATTTACATGATACAGAAGTGGAAAACGTTTTTTTTTCCTTCATCTTACTAGTATAACACTTACCTTGTCCTAATTTTTCTCATTTGGAAAATAATTCTGAAATCTTTATTATAAAAGAAGAGATGACATAAGAGACTATGTTATATTAGGAAAGCTGCTATGTTGTTACGTGAATAAAATACAATGTTAGCTGTCTGTCAAGTTTTTGCATAAAAAGTTCATAACGGAAAGAATTGCATTACCTTGCAATCTTCGCAAAAACTTCCCAAATTTTTTCAATATGTTTCTCTAATAGTGTCTTACCAAATAATTAATCTAACAGTAGTTCATTATTCTAGTGTCTGGAAGTCTTTTTAACCTAATAATAATAATAAACAATGGAGAGTAAATAACTGTCAAATTTGATGTCCGAGTTGACAATTTGATACCACACATTAACACCTTCATAGTGTCAAAGGAGCCAATTAGAACACCGAGCAGTATGACATGTTTACAAAGTAAAAGAACAACAATTAACTATCACATGGATAATGATCTCTTATTTCTTATCGTTTATTTTTCTGTTTTTTCTATTAGGAGTCAGTAGAAGGTGACAGAGAGAGATATAAAAAGGTTTTTGTTTTAAAGATTGTCGAGGAACGTCACTGATCATATGTCACTTAATGTTGCAAAAAACATAAAGCGTTGAACAGTGTTTAAAAAAGTGTTGTATGAAAGGAGCCAGCGTTTGATATAAAGCGGCATTGAGTTAAATGTTTATACTTATTTTTTTTAAAGAAAACTACAAGAGTTCATTAAATCTAAGACTCTAAAGATTATAATTAATTGTATTTTAAATCTTTTGTGTTTTGAATAAAGAATTTATTTTATTAAAATATTGAAAACAAATTATGGCATTGTTACTCTATAGTTCGGACTTTGTTGTTTTCTGTGCAGAACAGTAATTACGAGGAAAAAACACTGTTTTACTGACAAAAGGAAAATATTCCTGGAAGTAAGGCTGTCTAGATAGGAATGACCTTGGCGATAAGCTTGGTCGACAAATTTGCCTAATTTGGCGATCATTCTTGATGTATCGAGGCGAAAAAAGGAATTTCTATAACATTCACTTTCGGGAATGTATTTGAGTCACTGATGTTTCTGTGGGATCTGCAGAGAGTGCATGTAGCGTCTGTAGACTATATGAGCTTATATGATTACGTGATTTGAATTGCAGTGTTCGATGGCCATATGAACTTTGAATTTGTGCTATTTTATAGCTTATGCGTGTTTATTGCTCCTATTAAAGGAAATATAGCGTAATTGGAAATTTTTAGAATAAATTTGGATTTGCTCGAAAAAAGCCTGATTTTTATTTGCATGGACTTTCCTTGAAATCGAAATACTATCAACCACATAACGATGTATTCCTGTTAATGACTTTTAGTGAATATGAATTCCTTACCCCTGATGAGCAATCATTATGATTAAATACCATTTATTTATTTTTTTCCATTTGTCATCTAACATTATGCTATTTAATATAAACAATTACCACACAAAAAACATTTAAAAATCTTTCCTCTTTTTTTAACTGCTATCTTAGAGACTTTAATGCATCACAGATACCATGATACAATCTCTAGAAAGGAACGCACAAGTTAGTTATTTAAGATAGAATACATTTTTCAAGTGTATTCTTGTAACAATCTATGCTCTACTAAATTTTTTGTTGGGTTCATTTAATCAGCTAAAAGTGTTGAAAGTTAATGTCCCAATTTCATCGTCTAGTGGAAGGTCAATACAAGTTATATTCTAATCGTGTTTTTGACGATTTTTATTGTATGTATTGGAATATCAAACTAGGGAGAGACACAGAAATGTAGATAGGATATTTATTATTGAGTTGTTCAGAAAGTTCGTGACGATTTTGAAAGAAAATTGATACGCAGTACATTTAAATTTTGGTTCATAATTACTAAATTACAGAGATGTCATTCTGTTCCATAACCTTTCGCCGTCTTTCAGGCAAATTGAAAATTCCTCCCTTCCAGGTGTTTCGGCAAAAAAAAATCCTTTTCTACATAAATTTTTTTGTTTCAACCAAAAAGTTGAAATTTTCTCCATTAAGGAAACCTCGTAATAATCGAAATAAGAGGCAGTGTTAAGGTGCGGGGTCTGATTAATAAGGTGGATGGGGTAGAACGTCCCAGCCGAGCACTGACAACTTTTATCGAGTTGTCAAAGACACATGAGACCACGCGAAGAAACACGACGCTATTTCTGAACGATTTTGTGTTCAATTTCTGTCTTTAATTCGTCTTAATAGAAGCAATACTTCTTTTGAACTAATCGTCTCGTTGTATGCTAAAAGCTCATAATCGAGGATAATTTTGTAATCCTACCAGACACAGATCATGACCTTCTTTAGATAAAACCGACGGGCTTTGGGGTGGCTAAAAGTGATTCATTTTGCTTTTCCCAAGACCTTTATCTATTTTTCATCCTTTTTAATTCTTCAAAACTGGTTTCTCCTCGTTGCGTTTATCGAGCGAGTAGCAAATGGAAATACAGTTCATCAGATTTTTCTCCATTAAATCGTGGGGAACTCATACATCAAAACAGTTTAAATAGGCAAGCTTCACAAAATGTTCGCGAATGGAGGATTTCCATACTTTAAGCATTTCTGATAATTTTCCAGGCGTACAGTGAGCGGAATTCTCGATCAGTGTTTTTATCTGATCTTTGATCTGCGGTGCTGAAGGCCTACTCCGGCGTTCTTCATCTTCAAGGTGAAAATCACCTATTTTAAACCTTGAAACCACTTCTGCTACAATATCTTCTTCATAAACAGCATACATCTTCTTTGCCTCGTGAGTGGCATTTTTGCTTTTCACTTAGATAAGAAAATCTGTAAATGCCTATGAAACACTGAAGTGCAAGTCGTATAAAAATGGCAATACTTAATGTATCCTAACCAAACATTTTTTCAAATATACCTGAAGTACCGTAATTAAAATATGTACGCATCTTATTTGTT
This sequence comes from Nephila pilipes, assembly GCA_019974015.1. Classification (NCBI taxonomy): domain Eukaryota; kingdom Metazoa; phylum Arthropoda; class Arachnida; order Araneae; family Nephilidae; genus Nephila; species Nephila pilipes. The sequence continues at coordinate 438,806 of BMAW01018758.1, read as the reverse complement.
TTCAACCATTCTGATATAATTAGCCTTGTACTTATGCCACCTACCGAAAATCTACATGAATTTTCCATTCGACCCAATAGTTTTAAGACGGTAATTGTGTTAAAAATCTTTAAACTAATATAATCAAATGGTGTCTCCAGAAATTTATTTCGAATGTTTTGCTGCAAGAACTATACGCGATAAATTTAAAAGTATCTATTAAATTTATTTCATCTAATGCTACGATGATAGGAGGAGGAATGCAATTTTTATTATGACATTTATACGACAGCCATTTGAAAAGTTGACACATTTAAGAGGGGTCGCAACATGGGAGGCTTGGAGGCATGTGGTCAATCTGTAGCATTATACGTCATATCGATCAGGCAGATGTTACAATTTCACGCTGTTAGCAGAATTGGGTACCGCTTAAAAAGGAAAGAAGTAGGAAAGATCAACGGAATGTCCAGCATGGATTACAAATCACACTAACTGCCACATTTCCGGAGATTATGCGAATCGTGATGCCCTCTCTGCATCGTCCTGTAAGTGCCAGTGCCAATAGCAGACGGCTGCATGCAGCTGGATTGCTTGCAGTGAGACTATTACGAAGATTGCCTCTGGTGCCACAGTAACGTCTCCAGAGACTGCAATGAGGCCACTAAATAACAGCATAGAGCCACACAGATTAGCAGTGGGTCATCTTTAGAGATGAATCTCACTTTTGTAATGGTGTGAGAATGATAATCGCACCAGTGTGTGGAGGCAATGCGGTCATCACCACCGCGGACGATTTATTGTCACCCGTAACGCATTCAGATAGTAGGGTGTAATAGTATGGGATACAATTTCGCATGTTGCCCGATCTCCGATGCTTTTCATCGGAACCACTTTGAATATCCAAAAGCACGTTAGAGAGGTTCTTTGTCGGTAGATGCCCATCCTAGTCTTCTGTTTAAACAAGGCACCGATTGTGTTCATACCGATGTCATCTCAAGAGCTTGCTTAGCAGTCATAGACACTCTGTCGTGACTCATTCCATGGCAATATACTTGGAATAAATTGCGTCAAGATACCGTTAAGAGCATAAATGCTACGACGTGTGACAAAATGTATTTGAAAGAATGGCAGCTCAAATTCTTATTGAGAGTTGAAATGATTTTGTAATCTGACCAACAAATTTTGTCATTCCTTTGCTCAGTTTTTAAATCATTTCTTGTAGTTAATGAGTGCTAATTTACTTTTAAGTATCGTTTCAATAAATTATTCCATAAGATGAAACTTTTTTTAATGATGATGAGTTTAATTTCCCATTATAAAGCTGGGTTTCGCGGAAAATGAAAATACTATTATAATTTTTATTTTTGTTATGATTATTATATAATTATTTTTATTTTATGAAATAACAAGCACTTTTAAAAATGATTTGACTAGAAGAATGAAACACAACTAAACTATTTGTTGTGTTTCATTCTTCTAATGATAATTATTATGTTTCTTTCATTAATGATAAAATATTATGTTTAGAAAACTTCTTAAGAGTTTAATCCTGCAGAATCGTAATTACTGGACGAGCGCTAGATTTCATACGGTAATATTGTTTGTACTACTACCGCGTGCTTTTAAAAGCATGTTCTGATAGCCAAAATATTGATCAGGTAGCAAAAAGTAATATCAGTGTTGATTTCGTATTCTTTTTTACAGGAAATGAGTCCTGAATGCCATAAATACGCAGTTCCTTTCTTCTGCTATGTCATGTTCCCTCCATGCGATGATACCATCCCTTATCCAGTGCCTAGGCACGTTTGCCGGGACGATTGTGACACCCTAGAAGCATCCACTTGCAAGCAAGAGATGCTGTCAGCCCGAAAACACCCTCTTCTAGCCAATCAAGACCTTGTACCAGAATGCGAAGAGCTGCCTTCTCCTAGTCATCAGGGACCATCTGGTACATTTGTGGTTGGAAAGGACCATCAAGGAAGCTGCATCAGTCTGAGTGTACCCCGAGTCATCCAGGTTGATCATGGTAAGACTTTTTTTTGGAGCATGTTTCTGCAGAAGTTATTAAAAAAGATATTTGTATAGCAATTGGCTTTAAAGTTTATTTATTGTATACATACAATATTGTTAATTTATGTAAGCATCATAACTCATTTGAATTTTTCGAATTGGAATAAGAAATATTATTATTATACACTAGTGTCCAAAAGTGAAGCGTAATTAGCAATAATGTAATTAATGAAGGAAATCTAATTCGGTACGGTGCGATACGCGAACGCTGAACAGTTATTCGTTACATGGGGATATGTATTATGTTATAATATATAAGTTTTTAAATTGATCTACTAAACTATTATCAATAGAAATGCACTTTTTTGGAAATAATAAGGAAACAGAATTACCTGAAAAGAACAAGTACACGTAAAAGAAATTAGCAAGTATATATCTTCTTTCAAAGTTATCGTGAGAGACATTGTGAATATGCATTATGTTATAGTATATAATATGGATGTGCACATTTCGTAATATCTCATAGATAATTAAGTTTACTAAAATCTTTCAAATATTATTGTTATGAATCCTCCTTCGAGTTGAGTTACACGTAAGCGACTCATAGAAATATCTAAACTTCACAGTGTTTAATTAAACTTCGATGTTTAAATTTGCTATCAGCCGCAACAATCGCAGTGAGAATAAATGAGCGTTCCAAAAAAGCGTGAACGAAAATTCGAGATCACCATAAGACAGCATGAAAGAAAATGAGCAAGCATTCCAAAATATTACTAGAAGCATAAGTAAGCATTTCATAAATAAAAAATAATAATAGTTATACTAATAAAAAAATGCCACTAAGGATTTTATTAATTATTTAAGATAATACTCTTAAAATAAAAGAAAACTATAGATACCGACTTAAAAGGTGTCATTATATCCGAAGATTTATTTCTCTTTAAATTGGTTGCTTCGATTATTGTATTTGTGTGAATATTTTGAAAAAATTAAATCACTTTGAAACATGACTTCATCAAAAGGCTTGTGTTAAAATTAAAGCCAGAAGTTATTATTCATGAATATAAAATATATATTTATAGTTTAAAAAAAAACTAGAGACATTAATAAGATGACATTTTTTTGTTTTTGTTTTCCTATAGTATAGAAGTGACTATAATAATTCAGTAATTTTCAAATACAAATTACTGAATTAATGAAGTAAAACTATAACGAACCAATTTTTAAGTACTGTGTTTCCTCATTTATTAATTATTTTATTTGAATACATATTAATCTTCTCTTTTTCTATTTAAAGCGTTTTGTTTTACAAATGAGGGTCGAAAAAAAAGAAGGATTATTTCTTATAAAAAAATTAGATACTAATACATGTTACAAACAATCAAGGAAGAAAAAAACCACTGTCTCAAAAATGCGATATACTTAAAAGAAAAATAAATAAATTAGATACAATGAAATTATTTTAAAAAGTTTGTTATTTGTTAAATTATTTTCTTGTATGTCACATTTTCGGTTTAAAAAAGTAGTTTAAATTTCATACCAGATTCATTTTTGTAAGTGTATATAATGCGACTTATCACCTGCAAGCCGTTCTTTCAAAATCAGTCATTGATCCATGAATGCAAACTTCCATAAATTGAACTTAATAGAATACATTTATATTTTTTCCTTTTCAAAAAGTGTCATCAGAACTGTTAATAAAAGCGCAAGGAATGTTTTGATTAAGTATATATAAATAACACATAAAAATAATACTCATCTGAAACGTTTCTGAAAACAATCTCATTCATTTGTAATCTTTTTCCTTTTCCCGTTATTTTAGAAGAAAATTAAAATGAATCAGAAAAGTATTTGAAAGAATTGTTCGTCTGTAAGTTTAATTGAAGAATTTTTACTGCATGGAATATCCGTCAGAACGAAAAGAGAACAAAAGAAAAAAAAATTGAATGAGGAAATAATTCTTCTGAGAATTCGTTTATACGATACGAACAAATTGGAACAAAAATGTCGTCTGCTGAATTTTGAAAACCCAGAAGATAGTCAAATTACTATCAATTAAAAAGGGGAATTACTTTATATTTGTTCGAGAAAGTGATTTTTTTTCATCTGCCGGGAATTCGAATTATTTTATTTCTTGTTTTTTTTTTATTCCGAACACTATTTCCGTTAAAGTGATGACGTAAAGTCTTTTCTTGTCTTCATTCTCAAACACTTGATTTAAATAAAAGTTAACTTCGCTATATTCTGCGCTATCTTTTGCAAAAATCTTATTCTTCACATTCCAAGACAAACAAATCGACTTTTTTTATTCGCTTCTTTTTCTTTGTTCGCTGAGAAAATTCTAAATGAGAGGTTTGTTAACTTCCTCATTTGTATGTAAATGGTTTCGTTTTTCATTCCTTAGATTCATTTCAAATTCTTTTGTACTTTTGTATTGAATTTAATGGCGGTCCGTGGAAAGGGGAGTTTCGACACACAACTTCAATACTCAGTTCAATTATTTCTCTATTATCTTTGCATTCGTGGGACTTAACACCGACACACAAGTGCTAATTACCTTTTTGGCTCTGATTGAAGCTTCTGCTACAAAAAGGTAATGAGAAATAAGTCGACATAGCTTTTTTTTCCTTTAGATTTCCTTTATTTCATTCAAATTCTCAAATTAGCTTGACAGATATAAAATAGACTGTGATGTAATAAATTATTCAAGATTATTTCAAAGTATTCTGGTAATATGTATGCCGTATCAATTATGTTTCGTTATTCGTTTGGGGTTTCTTCCTATTCAGATGGTAATTATTTCGTGATTAGATAGAATTCTAAATTCCTTTCGAGAAAAAAAAAGTTCCGCTGAATTTCCTTTTAGTTCCCTTTTAAATCGTGATTAGAAATGTCATTGAATTTACTATATATACTCAACAGTTTTCATTTAATTCTTGTTTGTTTTCCACATCTAAGAATTACAAGTAGTTTATTAATTAGAATATCAGTTATATTTTCGCAGAAATTCAGCGATAAATTTTGAATAGATTATTATAAAACTTACTTGAATAACCATTATAAAACTCACTTGAATAATCATTAAAAACTAAAGTTTCGAATAGATCTTCATAAATATCAATTCCATGGATCTCTTCAATGGAAAGCAATGCGACTCACTCTCATAAAAATGCAACTAAATGTTAACACTAAATAAAAGTTTATGTTAAAATGGATTAAAGTACAACCTAATTACATTTTGAAAAAGAAAAATACTACATGGAGAGCATGTATCCTTTTAATATAACTTTTTAAGTAAAACTTGTGTATGTTCGAAAATAAATCTCATTCATTGCATGTATCAAATAAATGGACGGATTAGCTTGATTATAAATCTGATTAAGACATAATAAATCTCGAATATGCTTGACATTGCTTCTTTTCTGTACGAAAATGTATGTTTTTTCTCCACTGGCGTGATAGCCCCGGATGGACCCTAACCTTCCTCAGAATTTCATTCCATGCCGTTATGTAAAATGGACGGGTATTTTACCCTTTGGATTTCGCAAAAAGAGATTTTTTCTAGGATAGGATTAATATCGCCATGCCCTATCCCAGTCTGGTGGACCAATCCCTAATATAATCCCCTGGGACAGGCCCCCAGACATAAGGTGTTCATTTTAGTCGTCTTTTAAAGCATATATGAGTTACAGCGGAACTATTCTTTCACACCTTGTCCCCATACGGTTGGAAAATGTGAACTATACACACTTCCAATGACGAATGAGGAGAATTGCGGAAGAAAAAAATTATTGTGGGTGAAAATAAATTTTAATGAAATTATTTTATATTCCTTGATTTTAAAACCTCAAGTCCCCTTGTAATTTTTTTTTTCTCTTCTTGCGACAGTGCATTAACTCATGGGATACGGAATACTGAAAGATATTTGTATTTTCGGTGGAAGCTTTTGTTGAGTTTTATGAACAAAAGCCACTGAAAATAATTTAGTTATAATCAAAAGTAATTAATATTATTCTATCGATCAATTTTGTCTATTACAGTTACCCGAGAAGGAAAAGTAAATGTAATTGTTGAAAAACTCGAATTTCAAATAAAGAAATCGTACTTTCAATTTCTAATAATCTGAAAGGAAATTTCACCCTGCCTTCCAAGTCTACAAATTCAAAAATTTAAAATCCACAATTATTAAATATTTTAAAGAGACGTGATGTACGTTTTAATGTGTCAAGGGATATATATATGTTTTAATGTATCAAGTTTATATTCGGTCCACATATTTACAGGTTCTGCTAACTAAACTCTATCTACAATTACAGAAAATATTATAAAGCAACATAAATTTTTGAAATGCTGAAATCTCTAAGTTATTTTTGAACAATCAAGAATTTGGGTACGATATTTAATAAATGTTTTTATATTATACACAAATTTTACTTGGAAAATATTAAAGTATTTGATTAAAATATTTCGACGTATTTTTCTTGTATATTTATATTGGTTCTTGTGATTTAAAATTTAAAATAGTGTCTACTCTTATTAAACATATATAAGGAAAACTTATTTATATTCCTATTTTAATATTAAATAAATATTTGACGTGCGTATAGTGTAACTGAATTATTAATAGAGGAGGAGAAAAATTTGATCATAGAATTACAATTATTTTCTAAAAAAAAGTACTCAAAAAATTTCAATTGTGAAAATTTTAATTAAGATATAAAAATAATAAGAAACCGCGTGTGTTGTTTATTATTATACATTATATTATAAATTATACATTAAACGTTTTTTTTTTTTTTTTTTTATTAAAAAAAAATTTTAAAAAAAAAAAAAAAAAAAAGAATTTTGAACTAAAAAATATTCTTTTTGGCATATATTTGTATAACAAAAAGGAAGAATTTTTGAAAGTATCAAATTACAGAACGTGAGAAAGAGACGCCAAATGAGTTACAAATTGATTCGAATATTTTTTTGGAGTTCTGATGGTAGAACGGTATTTATAGTATTTTTTTTTTTTTTTCGTAAATTTAGCACGTTTGTGTCCCTTCTATTAAACTGTTGCTGATAGTAATGGCTGGCAATTCTTTATGATAGACGTAAGTACATTTTAACAGACATGTATATTCGTTATGAAAAAAGTGCTTCCTTTATTATCATGAAATCTTGAAGCAAATTGTTAGTAATATCTTTCTTTATCTCGATGAATTGTGAGGTAAAAATTTATGAGGTTTTATTAACTGATCAAGCTCGATATCATTTAATTGCATTACTTTGTATTGTTATTATTCGTTTTTTCCCCACGAAACTACTACGAGTAATTCCATAAAGCCTAAGTTCATTTTCGATGTTTGCGCATTTATGAAGACAATGAAAGGCATTGCACCATCTGGTTCCCTTTTACACGTTTCCTTTCTAAATCAGTTGGGAGTTCATTTGAGACAGATTGAACTGCAGAATAAAGGAAATCACTTCTAGGAGATATTACCATTCTGGTAAAAAGTTGCCGACGGTATGAAAAATCTAGATTTGAGATCAAATTTAGTAGTAGTCGCAACTTGGTCCTTATTGTCTTCAACTTATTTAATTAGATTCTATTAACCTTGATTAAAGGCTTACTTTTGCCATTCCTCTCCAGGTCAACATTCTAAATGAGTTGGCTAAGTGAAAAAAAAATGATTGAGTTCTTTTTGAGGCTGGTTTCTTGGGCCGCTAAACAAACCTGAATATTTTCGTGGGAAATGTATCTAATAAAACTACTAGAACTTTTTTATTCTTGAATTTTCTTTGGGCAAAAGAATACCACAAACGTGCAGAAATATGTAATAAATCATAGTGTTGTGGTAACTTTATATATCGTGATGTGTTTTTTAAAATAACATGATGAGACCCTATATATATATTATAATCAAAAAATGTTTGTTAGTTACATGCTCTCTAAAGTTAAGTTGATTAGACAATATCCTGAATCAAAAAATGATTGCCATTACACAACAGAAGTGCGACTTTCAGCAAAGTAGTTTTTGTCCACTCAAATAATTGCACTTTCCTCTTGCTACTCAGAAATCAAGGGAATTTGGTTTTAAAAACTACTCAATGAGAGAAAAAAAAAAAAAAGAAAGAGAAATTATGTGGGTAATATGGAACATAAGAAATATGGCCATCCACATTTCCGTATAAAATATCTACCAATCATTTTGAAATTGAAATTTGATGTTATTGTTTACGTACGTCACACTGAGAAGCTACACTAAGACTGTTGAGGACAGACCTCGTAATTCTGAACCTCGGTCAAGTGACGAGGACGATACCTGAGCTGGCACCTCCCTCCTCAAGCTTTCACACCATGCCAACGGGAGGACTTGAAACATCGATATAATGCACATGAGCCCCAGATATACGGCGGGATTTTTGTGGTATCAGGGTTCGAACCCGTGACTCTAAAGCAACAACGCCGGTCGCGAGTCCGCAACATGACTACTCGTGTAGTGCGGCCTCATAGAATTCAAAAACGTAATCTTGTGAAACCCGTAAGTATAATCTCAAAGCTAGACCATTTTATTGATTGGAAAGGATTAAAATGCGTCTTGGGAAATAAAAATAACTAATATTTCTAACTAATTAAATTTTCTTCCTCTTTGATTGTGTTTACATGCCTTGATTAGTCAATGGGATCTTGTCAGCTTGAAAAATGTTTAAAATATATCCTTAAATCGGAGTAAAAATATAAATTAATAAAAACTATTATTTTTTTAACTTTCAAGTTCACTTTATTACTTTCGGCAGTGCTACCCTAGTGGTAATGGTCATAATATAATAATGGTCATTTTATGAATCTTAAAGGAAAATATCTCTCTTATCGTGTATATTACTAAAAATTTTATGATCTATTTCTAAAAAAGAATCTAAGTATTCAGATTGATTTATGTTGACGTTGGTTTGCAATACTGTTAGGTACTTCGGACAAAAAGATGAAAAAAAAAATGTTTATTACTATTATTTTTAAAGAACATTATATCATCAATAAATCTAATAATTTAATAACTGTTATAGTTAAAAAAATTATCTTCAAAAAATGCATTTAAATATTGACTAAACAATTACTTGTAGATTCACTTTGTTGTAAATCTTTATTTACAATTACTCGTATTTTTTATTATTAAAAACTGTATAACTTTCCTTAAACACAAACTTTAATAGGTAGACAATTTTTTCAAATGCAATACCGTTATTAACATAATTTTTTTTTCTTATAAGTCTCCTTTAGAACATTAATAGGATCATGTATATCAAAAGAATTAAAAATATATTCAAAATCATAGTTTTAAACAGCATAAATCTATTTCTTAGAAATATATTTGATTATATCTGCTCTATTTTTAATAATACAGTACTATTCAAAATATCTATAATATTTTGTTTATTGTTTTGCAATTTCTTACCATCAAGAGCAATAAAAGTATTTGGTAGTTACTATTATATACATTAGGTACTATTCTAAAATATTCTAGTACATTAGGTACTATTCTAAATTTAATAGGAGTTTCATGAGATTCTGAGTTTAATAAAAATAAGAAATTTAATATTATTAATATTAACATCAATTTTCTTATGAAAAACAATAATTTTATTAAAGATTTCTTTATGTCTATTACTCACTACTCTAAAATATTCTCAAGGTATCTGTTGGTCAAATTAGTGTAGAGTATTTTTTTTCCTGCATATGATAGCATAATTATTTGATATTTTGATTACTTAACAAATGACAAGTCTGTCCTTGAGATTAATAATAACTTATTTAAATCTTTCAAATAAATTTCCTCATTCTTATATCCACATTTTTTTAAAGGTCAATATATATATATATATATATATATATATATAATTCACATTATATTTTTCTAGTCAATAAAATTTTTTAATATCTATATCTGTAGTTTGCTAATACATATAATAGACAGTTTTGAAATCATGCCAAAAATTAAAATTACAAATGAGAACAAAAATGCCTTTAGGTGAATATTACACTTTAAGACAAATATGTTTTACTCCGTCCAAATACAACGAATTCTTTATCTAATATATTACCTCGCTTCTTTCAACACAAAGCTGCAAAATGAAACAATGTTGGTAGACTACGAAAAATATAAACAAAGAACTCGACGTGAGAGGCAATATTTGCTTCTTCATTACTCTTCGGGGCGGACGAAGAACATACAATGTACGAGTAAAAATCCATAATCGAAAACAATGTTAATATTATAGAATAGTAATCAAATATTTATTCCTTACCTAAGAAGTTTTAGAAAGTTTACACGTTGATTAAAAAAAAAGAAAAATGTTTGATTTATTTGCGAAGTAAATCATTTAAAATATGTTCTGTTTATTCATCATTCAAATCCAAGAGCCATATTTTATTTGCTGAGCAAATGCATTAAATTAATATTGCATTTCTTTTCTTTTAAGAAAAATGTTTCTAAGTTATTTTGGAACATTTTTCTCTCAGATAAGGGCTATTTTATTAATACATTGTTGTTATATATATATATATATATATATATATATATATATATATATATATATATGTATGTATGTATGTATGTATGTATGTATGTATGCATGCATGCATGTGTGTGTGTTTTATGTATGTATATATGGCTTTAAATAAGAAATATTTTAGTCGCTTGTTTGTTGTATTTTGAATACCAATGTTTGCCAATATTTGCAGTGGATTTAACTGAATAATGAAATCTGAAAGAGTTATTTGGAAAATTAAGGTGGTGGTTGGTCTTTAATATAAAAATATATATGAAATGAAAAAAGGAGTATGTTCTGTTTTACGTGAGATATTCTTTCTATATTTGTTGTTTAAGGAACAGGTGAACAAAGTAAAATAGCTATTTTTATAGATAAAAGAAAAATTTTGCTCATTAAAGCTCTTTTAATATACATAAAGTTGAAACGGGATACTTTAAATTGTAAATGCATCAGTAATATTAATCTCGAGTAAATTTCAACTTTAAAGTAATAAAGTGAGCAACAGTATGAGAAATTTTATTGTTAATCATTCAAAGTTACATTGAAAAATTTATGATTGAGACAGATCTCTTATTTATTGATAAATTAACGAATGTTATTTAGATTATATTAATAATTGTCATTAGGCTCAAAGTCCTGAGACCTCCCATTGTGTTCCCCAAGGGGTACACAAACGAGCTCTAAAAAGCACCCGAGCAGTCCATAAAAAGAATTCTCAATGACATTTTAAGAAATCAGCAGCTGTATGAAATGATTGCATGAAATTCCCTGGGAGAAAACATTTTAATTAGATCTTGAGATTTATTTATATGGATAAATGGTAACAGATGTATCTAATTTTCCAATTGCAAAAATAGCTATCATCTGATTATAAATTTCGTGGTGAATAAAATAAAAAATTTTAAACTTTTATTTAAAAAAGTAATCTTATTTAATACATTAATAACGCATGGTTTATTTTTTCTTCCACTAATTATTTGCTCCCTTGGTAGCCGAATGGTCATGGTCGCGATCCCAGTCTTATATAACTCCAGTCGTAAGTTCGAGCCCTGTAGCCACTGCAGATGGCTTGAGGCATCACAAGGTGTGATGTGGAAGTGAAAAGTATGAAGTGGAGACGAAGTGTCTTCCCCTCACTACTCCGTAACTCAAAATTACGAGGTTCGTACCCAATATTTCTGGCACCCGTGTGGTGACCTTTTGTGAAAGAATAGTTCCGCTGTAGCTCATTCATGTCGTAAGAGGCGATTTAAATGGATTCCCAGTGTCTGGGGGTATAGCCGGGCACTCCGCCCTTGGCGATTATACATAGGGACTGTTCTTCTAGTTTGCGGGTCCTCAGGGACTTGCCTTTTTCAGGCGAGTACGGACATCATTCACCCGAAGCATCATCACTCATCATCTTTTCCCTTTCCTATGGTGTTTACTGTCTTTGATAAATACGGGTGACGCACCCCTGGGATACTCTAGTGGTCCTTCTTTATTTTTGACCCTCCATCTTATCAATCTTTTTTACCAATTTTTTTTCAAACATCTAGACCACAGTTGCCTCTTGTTTGGCACACCATGCCAAACCAATAAAATATTTTATAACACTCACACACTCCTAATATTCTTCATGTTGCCTCTAAGTGCGATATCAATAAGATGTCAATCAATACACAAATGTTTCCAGTCACATTTAGGAAATACGAATGATTTAATAATTTCTTTCACAATTTCTGAAATTTATTTTCTTTCTGATTAAATGAATGGAATAAGTATCACCTTCGAATATATTCATGTGTTTTGCTGACGATGCAATTGAAAATCAAATAAATCAAAACGAATCCATTACAATGAATTATTCGGAAAGGGGACTTAGATGTGATGGTTCTCGAACGTTCGACGGGCACATTTCCATTCGAATTTTGATGCCACTAAAGACCCATGTGTTGAAACACATTAAATCTGTCTAGGCTGTAAATGTACAATAATATAGCCACTATAGCTTAGTGTCCATGGTCATAAACTCTTAGTCAGCATTGTTTTTGTCGGTTCTTGAGTTCGAGTTCTGATGCCATTTAAGGCACGTGTATAGCGGGGCTAATTAGACCCCGAGTCCTTCCGTTGGTGGTGTGTGGAGGTTTGGAGACGGAGCTGCCAGCACAGGTGTCGTCCTTGTCACTTGACCAAGGTTCAAAATTACGAAATCGATTTCCAGTAGTCCTCCTGTTGCTTCTAAGCGGGAGTTTAATAAAAATCAATCAATCCAGGTGATTCTGGGATTCTATTAAGGACTTCTAAGTTATTAAAAATCGATCCCTAAAGAACGAATCCTCATCGAAGAACACTTTAGTTGGATTATAAAGTTTTTAACGTAAAAGTGTAAGGCTTCAGCGCCTAATGTAAAAATTCAAAACTCCCTAATCAAAGTCATCTAATTTTGTGTGAACTTATAGTCATAATCAAGAAGAGTGTTGGAGAAAGGTTATAAAATTAAAGGGTGCATTGAAGAAAAAGTTTGTGAATTCTACTGGTGTACATTATATTCGCGTAATATTATAAAAACAATTCTCAAGTATGTTTAGCTGTTTGAAATAAATAAGCAAATAAATTATCTGCAATATTTTAAGAATTTACCTTTCTATTAATTTTCATTGATATCGATTATAGATTATTTGACAGCAACTCAGTTTATGAAATGTCGTTATTCATCAATGCCTGTAAAATCCTTTTAATTTCCAGATGTCACTTGCTTCGAAGGAAAGGGGGAACATTACAGAGGTCCAGTATCTCACACCCTGTCTTCTCACCAGTGTCAGAGCTGGAGTCCAGTGGTCAAGTACGAGGAGCTTTCGGGCGGACATAACTATTGCAGAAATCCGGGGGGAGTGGAGACCCAGCCCTGGTGTTTTATTGCCGATCCGCACATGAAAAAAGAAATTTGCGACATCCCTCGCTGTGGTGAGTGAGTTTTAAAATAATTCTCAGGTTAAAGAAGGGAAAGGATTTTAGCATAAAATGTGATGTTATCACTGATTTACTCATGTTTTCTTTTCAACCTATATGGTTTTTTACCATCTATCAGAGTGGGTTTCAAATTGTATTCTCACGAAGTCCTAAGTATTATAAGGTGTTTTTTTTTTCTGGGAACCCCATTTTACCCTTAATATTTAATGAAGAACATTACGTTATAGCTACTTTATGTAAAAACAATTAAATAAAAATTGTGTACATTTTATTTAAAAAATTTAACATACAATTATATTAATGTATTCATTAACTTGAGCTTCAGGCGCCTTCTACCATTTCATTATATTTCTGGGATTTGCTTGTAATTTTTTCACAAACTTTTGAAAGCTAGCTCTTTTGATATTTGTAATTCCATTTCATGTTCAGCATTTGATTTATTCCAATATTTTGCTTTTGCTGCCACATAAGTTTAAAAAAAGATTTTTCACAGAGCACGCAACGGTGGTAATTTGCCTTTAAATAATCGCGGTCGTACAAACTTTGCAGGGAACGTGAATCTATTTTGCATACACGTAGTCTGGACAATTGAAATTCCGAAGCTACTTTTGCACGTACATCACTGTTGACGTCACGTGACTAACGTTGGTTTCTCACACAATAAGCTGCTGATATAATTTGATAGACAACTAAATGTTCATTTATATTTTTGGTCAATAATCAACTAGTGTGAGTGTTTTATAATTTTCTTTTCGAATGCTTTTTGAATTGCGACACCCTGTATCTCCGCGGAACACAGTTTGAGAACGAATGACCTAGGATAAGTGTTAGCAACCTTTACAAAATTGCACAAAAAAATAGCTAAAGATTTAATGCAGATTTACGGTACTTCTTAATAGAATTTATTTAAAATAATAGCTTTTGTTAGAAATTTTACTTAAGATTCCTTTCTGTTAAATAACAATTAAATGTATCAAACGGAATCTGTGTGCGAGAACAAGATAATACAGATTAATATCAAATGTATAATATTAGAAACACATATTAAGAACATTAAAATTCTATAGAATTATTTTAAAAACTTCCTAAATGTTTATTAAAAGTGCAATAAAAAATATATTTCTTTTTATTTAAGTAAGAAAATATGCTACAAATCGCTGAGGATTCTTAGTTAATTTTTTTCCTCTCTTGTAATATCACTCAACTTTGTACATTTCGTGTTTTTTATATTAAATAAACATATAATTTATTGAAAAAGTTGATTATGTTTGTTTGTTAACTAATATTTAAGCCAGAATTCCCTTACGTTTGTCAAAGAAAAATCACTTGTTGCTTTAGGCTTCTGTGTTCCATTTCGTTGTCAAATAGTAATATTGTTCTCCTAGTTACTCCTAGTTATTTGAGTAACAAAAGCATGTAATAAAATAAGGGTAGAAAATAAAACGTTAAAATTTCTGTTTTGCATAATTCATGATTTAAATCCGTATTATATAACGACTATTTAGCATGTCCATAAAGGTGGACAAGTGTTTTAAATTCTTCCACGAAACCAAAGACCAACTAATTAAAAAATATTAAATGTGTTTTGATACTTTATTTACTTCCAATTTTATCTACTTTTATCTTGACATTCGAAAGTTAAATCTTACAAAAATAAGTAATATTAATAGTGATTTTTTTTTTGCATTTGAATCATTATTTATTTCTAGCAATAAACAAGAAATGCTAGAAATTTTTAAGTTTTATTACCGAAACACCTTTTTTTTTTTTAAAAAAAAAAAAAAGAAAAATCTTTCTTCCTTAGCTGAATACACTTGGCTGTACATCTTCCTGCCATCCTTGGTGGCTGCCATCCTAACGTGCGTCCTGTTCGTTCTGTGGTGCAAGAGACAGCGTAGGAAGACGTGCACCTCCAAGCTGTCACCTCACAGCACTTCCGCGCAACTCATCCCTATCCACCACCAGAGCTCCATCCATTCGCATCCGCAACAGATTGAACTACAAAAATTCATGCCCAGAATACCTTTAGGAATACACGAGGTGTCACCCCAATCCATACATTTCTTGCATGAACTGGGAGATGGTATATTTGGCAAGGTTTTCAGGTAAGTCTGTCAGATGAATGTAACGAATTTGGAAAAATATGGACCAATAAGTCTAAGTTTTTGATAAAACGTTTCTCAATCAATTCTTTTTTAAGGCTACATGGTACTCTTTTTCAAAATTTTTTTTCGGAGACAGTAATATTAAAAGTAACTTATGTATTGTTTTCATACTATATTATTAAACTGATTCTGAAAATAAAAGGTCAATTTAACTAGCCCTTATTTTAAAATTTAAAAAAATTTAAAAATTTTGAAGTTTTTTTAAACCCTTATAAAATACACAATTTTTGAAATTTTTTAATTATTTTGAGTGATTTATATTTCATATATTATTGCAAACAAAAGTTAGTATGGATTTGAAAATCTGTTTCCTTGTTGATTTTTAATAATTATTTTTCTAGCTAAACCTGGAAAAAACACGAAAATTTTTAAAATATTAACTTTAACATTTTTTAAAAAAATAACTAGGGATCCCAGATCTAAATCCATACTAACTTTTATAGAACACATATATCTCAGTATTTATAAAAAATTTCAAGACTCTATCTTGAACAGAAAAAAAGCCTTAGGGATTACAAAACACTTACATCTTCAAAAATAAAAGTCTGAGAAAAATGCATTTAAAGTTTTTAAAGGCATAAAACAAAAACTAATAATACTTGCAAAGATCTAAATTTTTAATACATTATTTAACTACTTATATAATATATGAAAACACTACTTTAATTAAATATTATGGAAAATATTTTTATTTACTCAAAATATGTTTTTGCAAAATATCGATATAGCATTTGTTACGATGACAGATTATTCAGCTTAAAGTTAACATAATAATTTCACAAAAGTTTTAAAACCCAATACACTTATAAAAAATAATAATGATATAAATAAAAGTTTAAAAAAAGTTAAGAACTACCAGGTTTGTACATAGCACCTAATTTTTTCTGAATTTTAAGTCGACGCAATTTAACAAGTTTTATTTTTTTCTGCGCGACTTTAAAATTTGCAAATTTTCTTTTCTTTCTGAAATAGGTTCTCCTACAATTAGTAAAGTACACTAAATGTTCTGATGACAAACTTGTTACAAATTCAATTAGCATCCTGAATTGTTTTTAGAGCTTTTAATGTTCCATCATTAAATCCAGGTATTGCACTCGACATGGCAATCAACACACGGCTCCTAGAAGCTGTATTTTCTTTGGAATATTTGTTCCATATCATCAAATGTAATGCTGCATTAGAATTGTGTGTCAAACCTCTGACACATGTGCTTAATAATTCAGTTGATGCTAATCACTGATAAATAGGCAAGATTTTGGGCAAATATTCTTCGTTGATTGGTATTTTTACTCAATCTTTGTGAATACCTGATTTTTTTCCACGTGCTAATGATGACTGGTAAAAACACCAAGAGTCAAAGAGCAAGATTGTGTCCCGGAAACTAATACTCTCAGATCTTTCCCATAATTTCACAGCTGCATTTACTTCCATTGCACCATATGATCCAACATATGTTGTACTTCAAACATCTTGATGTCTTCTTTCCAAATACGAAATTCAGCACTGTCTTCTCCAAGCTCACATTTAGTCTGTTCACATTCTCCACGCCGCTTTGACATTACTTCGTAGTCTATCACAAAGCCAGTCAGCAAGTCGATAACATATCCTATTCCGATATTTGACGTTGATGTATGTTCTCTTGCCAACCAGCTTCCATCATATGACATTCCAATACCGACTATATCTTTATCATTCCTTGAGCCCTACGTCTCAATGACATCTTTACGAATATCAAGCAACGGCTGATTTGACCCAACAAAATGTCCAATCAGAACTTTTGGCTTATAATGTCTTTTAAAAGTTTTACTAAACATTATATTTCAATTCATATGCATGCAGAATTTTTCCAACGATGAGTAGCCAAGTCACAAACTTAACGTACCTTGCACTAATCTCATATTTACATCAAATGGAACATTAAAAAATTGATGCTTGCTAACATTTGATATTTGATGTAATATAACATTAACTAATTGTTATGAACATGTTTCACTTTAGGTTTGGTCACAATTAACACATACAACATTCATTTTGTATGCAAATCTATTTCTTTGACCATAGCAAAGTTTTAAAGATACACTATAGCAAATATTGTTTAAATAATCTGTAAACAAACATTCAGTATCCACTATAATGTAATTTGAAAGATACTTTTATATGTAACACAAGTATTAAAGACATTTGTATTCTGAAGTTTTGTAGTTATATCCACTAAAGCAGGTTTTTAGCATTGTCATTATCAGCAGTACTCCATCTCTTAGAAATGTTGATTCTCTTCTCAAGCTGCGAAAGTTTTGTCTGTGGCATTTTCTCAACAGAAAAAACTTAACTTAAACAATTTAAAATAGCTTTTAAGTTATATAAATTATATGCAGAATAAATATTGGTCTTGAGAAATACCTTTTCTTATCAATTTTGGCTAAGTAACTATAAGCACATCAAAAACTCAAAATATAAACAAACATAAATGATTTTAGTAGTGAAAGTTGAAGTTAATATCTACTTCTCTGCAAGTATCGATATTATTTAAAAAATATCAGTAATTAATTAAATTTAAGAATGGAAAAATGCTTTAAAATGAAACCGAAACTAACCACGCCCCCCCTCAGCTGTCAAAAATAGTGACTGACAATGCTCAGAAAACTTCAAATATCTTAAAAACTAATTGGTTAATAGATCTAAAATTTGGGGCCAAGATTCCCAAATGTATGGGCTACAGGAAAATGCAAAATTTTTTTTTTCGATAAATTTGTCATTTTTAGGGTACTGTGTAGCCTTAAATAAAAGAAAAGACACCAATCTCATTACGTTTTTTAAGTAAATATCATTTTCTTCTTTGAAATGATCGTAAACGTGGTGGGTGAAAGTATTTGAGAAATAATAGTAAATTGAAAAATATACATAGGAAAAACTAGATCATAAAAAAAAATTCAGTGAGCCCTCGAACCTTTTGCGATTCAATTAGAGTTTCTCTAAATATTTTCTTTAATCCGCAATAAACAATGTAAATGAATCATTTGAATACAGAAAGTGTTAAGGTATTGATTTTTTTATTCCAATTAATATCATATTAGAACTTCAAAATGCAGTTTATAGGTAGTAGACCTTGTAACTTTGAACCAAACTCTTTTTAATTAACTTTTTTGGCACGCTCACACGCAGTTAAAAATCTTACACTTATTAAGACACCAAAGTTATAACTTGAATATTTTAAACTCGGAAGGCTTAAGAAAGAATTTCATATTCTTGAATGATGTCAACCCTTGAAGTAGAGCTTCACTCAGTTTGACAAAGGTGACACTTAAGCTAGAACTTCACTTATTTCATTTATTATTTACTTATTCACGTGACTCTTAATATATAAACCTTCATACTTTGTTACGAAAAGACGTTAACTATTACTATTTCTCGGTATTATCCTAATTCTAATAGGTTTTAACCTAGGTTTCCTCGATGATTATGATACTTAAATAAAAGTCTCGCAAAAAGAAATCCATGAAGTGCTTCATAGCACTGTGATATATAAATGAAGATAACTTGTGGAGATAATTCAGTTATTTCATGCAAAGATGTTTGGAGATTTGAGGTTAAAATCCAATACTTATTTATTGTAACTTCGCAATGTTGAGACTCGAAATGACAATTAGTGACTTGAAACCAATGGTGGCTAATTTTCGAAGCACAACATGCAACAATGGCTGATAAACGCTACTGCTCAAAAAAACAAGTAAAAACAGAAAAACAGACAGATTAATGGTCTTTTTGGAATTTAATCATGAAATGTGCGGATGACTGCGTTCATTTCACATATGCAATAGAAATTTGTGTAATTATCAATTAAGCTCTCGAAACGGAACATCTTAAAAGAAGACTATTTTGACTTGACGATTGATATAAATCATTCAGAGAGTTGAAATTGAATTGGGAGATAATCTATTGTAAGCAATAAATAACAAGAATCACTAGAATGATGATAAATGCTGGATTGCTGTAAGAATGTTGTAGGCGGGTGGACGAAAGGCGATATAGCGAGACACATGAATATGCACCGAAGCTTCGTTAGCCTATAAAACGGCACCTTTTCTATGATTTTAATTATTTACTTTAAAACGATGAATTTAGAGATTAACGGCATTTATAATTAATGAACGAGGCCAAATGATCTGATCCTGAAGTAGAAAAAAGATGCTCCTATCATAGAGGAGAATAGAGAATAAAGATTTAGAACAATGATTCAGATGAAAAGATCATCATTTGGTGCATTCAGTAGTTCCTTTAAACATAAATGACGTTGACAATTGCATACCTGAAGCAAGATGACAAAGGGTTCCCCAAACTTAGATATTTGATGAATAGCTTCATTTTGTGTGTGTGTCTCATGAATGTGAATGTTTAAATTCTCGGTGAGCTTCTTATTTAAGCATGATTCCAGGCGGGACGCGGGGTAGCCACAAAGAGAGAGAAATAGCCCTTTCCTTCTGAAAATTCGATTCCCACTCCTGATTATATATGTGCAATGACCCTTTACGGGTCTTTCGTGTGTAAATTCAAAGAGTCCATGAGGTACTATTCCACATTAAAGTTAATTGTATCGTGATATTGGGTAACTACGCATCACTTGTGTAGGAGACGTTATCAAAGATATAAAATGGTTTTAAGAATAAATGGATCTGAATGTCCAAGAATTACATCTACAACAAATCACCATTTGTGTGTGTCAGTGAGGCGTTGTAGGTCACTAACATATTTAGGAACCCTATCCCTCCGTTCCACACCTAATGCACTACAGGTTTGAGGTGAGAAAGCATCCAGAATCTGGCTAACCAACTGGGACACAATTTTCAGATGTGCATTTACACTGTAAAGCTTGGTGCATTGGTGCTCAGGCTGGAGGAACTCTACCTCGGCCATTTCTCACTCTTACGCTCTTCCTTTCACTCAGACATACAACAAACTTTCGCTAACTTCCTCTAGTTTTCGCATCCGAGGATGGTGCCCTCCTTATTTATGAACCAAGAGGGGAATGCCCTTGACAAAGCCACAGTTTGTCCCGTGGGTGACGCATGCAGCATTTTCATCTAACTTTAGCATCTATTGAGAATTTCCCTTATTTAAGCAACCAAGGAAAGACTCCCTTTATTTAACACTCGAGGAGATGAAACATCACAACTGTAATGGGATTTAATTCCATAACTTGATTTACAATGCAATTGCAAGTATGAGTCATTGCTATCCAGTCTGCTTTACAGTTTGAAAATATCAAAAATCAAATTAGCCAAATGTTATCATTAGAAATTTTAAAAATATTTGATAATTTATTTGATAATTAGTTTAACTTTTGAATATTAGAAGCTATAACAACATCATTTTTCTATTCAATTTATTTATTTCTATTTTATTGATTGTAGATAACAATTTTCTAAGCAAATTTCATTCAAATCAATGATATAGTTTTCGTTTAATTCACAAATATCTGTCTACTGCTTATTTTTAGCAATATAAAACCTATTAACCTATATTAAATGATGTTACCAGTTTCTTCTTTCAATGCTTCCTGTTACGTAAATAAATTATGTTTTATTTTAGAAGCCTAATTTGGTGAAGGTAAAGTATGCGCCATTTCAGTACAACATGCATAGGTAAGGTGACCAGATTTTAACATTCGAAAAGCGGGATACCATTGACGGGGGGGCGATCTTGATTAAAAATTTGGTACCTAAAAATACCTATACTTGGTATCTAAATAAGTTACTTACCTAAATCATCTGAATAGCTGATTTGTTGACATCACTTGTTTAACTAGCACTAGCACGCAGTACGATGTGTATCTCATGAGAGACAGTTACAAAACTCAATATGCGAAGGCGTTACTTCGTGGACAATCAACAAACCCTTTACACCCTTCTCCTCTCTAAAATTCCCCTCAGTTTCCAGTTTTTGTATAAGATGTAATTCCTTTGCAAAAATGATGCTAGATCGCTAGCGGACCATGTCGCTATAAGAATAAAATCTGTAGAAGTGTACAAAGACGGACATTCTCTCTTCATCTTATAGCTACAAAATGTTTTCATCGCTGCCAATGCCGAAAAATGCCACTGCTCATTAAATTCAAACAATGGTGGTCGTATTCTAGCAACTAATCAAGGCGAACTTTGATAAGCAGTTCTCAACACTAATTTTTATTATTAAAGTTTAACACTATAAAATTTACAAAAATAATATAAAGCTCATATCCTGGGGAAATAGCTACACGGAAGCTGAAAACCGTATATTCCCTTCCCGTTCTCCCGGCGTTCCTTAGCTTGTCGTGCCTTCTTTCTAAAAATCGAGACTTTCTTAAGACCCCGCGAACGCGGGATAAATTGTTAAAAATCGGGACTGTTCCCACCAAAGGAGGGACGTCTGGTCACCATATGCATAGGGCCCTATCCAATTAACTGAGTCATTATTTTCCATTTCCAGAGGAGAAATGCATCACCCTCGAGCAGCCAACGGAACCACTGTGGTGTCTCCCGTCGCCATCAAGACTCTAAAAGAGAATGCCTCTACCGCAACCAGACAAGAGTTCTGCAGAGAGGTGGAGACGGTGGCCGTTCTTCAACACCCGAACGTCGTTTGCTTGGTGGCGGTGTGCATGAGGGAGGAGCCTCTTTGCATGCTGTTCGAATACATGTTTCAGTGCGACTTACACGAGTTCTTGCTCGTCCATTCACCCCACTCCGACATATCGGCTAGAAGTGACGATGGTACCCCTCAGATATTGGAACTCTCAGATTTTTTGGCCATTTCTTTGCAGATAGCTTCAGGTCAGTAAAAATGTCCTTTTGCAATCGATATTAGTTTGACTTGGTTCTGTTAACACATCGATAGAGTTGTCCAATGGTCTGTTGACGACTCTAAGGGATTACCACTGACCTGAGTCTGACCGTGCATACGTCAACCTTGTAAGCATCTGTGCATTCGTTAATTTAACTCTTGAATGAACAAAAGAGACGCGATGCTCAGTAGTTCAGAAAGAGTATCCATTAGTTTTGAGTCAAGTAAAACTGTAATATTTACGTTAAAAGAGTTTGAATTAGTCAAATAAATATGATTTTAAAATATTGTAAGTAGCAAAATTGGCATAAAAGAATATAAAAATGAATTACATTTAATAAAATAACTTTTAATTGAGCTTCGTAAGTTAATAAAGATAAAAAATTATTTTTTTTTATATCTTTTGGAATAGCGCGGTTAGAGCGAAAGCAACGAATATATAATTCCCAAGCGATGTTTTTTTTTTTTTTTTTCTATACAAAGTTCTATATCTTAACATACGTAATTGAAAAATTTTTACAACATATGTTGCTTACCGAATTTCTTTTTCCGCATTTTGATTAATCGTTATCTGTAGTCTGTTACTTTAGAATAGGCGCTTCAAGGTCACAAATTTTCTCCCACAGCCATACAGCCGTCTGTAACTATGGTAACAACAGTTGAGAATGAGCATCACTTTTTTCTCCACTTCGTTTTATTTTCGTAAATAGACTTCTAATAGAATTTTGAGTCTCACGATCATCTTTGGGTTTTTTTTTTTTTTTTTTTTTTTTTTTTTTAATTTTCATCATTAAAATATTTGTTTAAAATCTGTATAACATTTTATAAATATTGATAACATGTAATTTTTAATTTTCTTACACCTTTATATAACGTAACTAAATAAATCATTAGAACTTTTTAAATGAAATAAATTTGTATACGCATAGGTATTATGTTAATATTTTATAAGGATATGCTTTAATAACTTTCAGCCGCCTACCCGTTCCAGGCTGCCTCTTGTGCCATAGCTAACTCAATTATTAAACACTAAGACACAATAAGTCAATCCAAGAGACATTAGAACAATATTTACGGAATTTATTGACTTCTATTTACTATAACAACAACTATTTTTGCTCTCCCGGGCAAGGATACTACTACCCTAATTCAACCCACCAATAGTAATCTAACATACTCTTACCAATAAGAATTCCTCGACTGCAACTCAGACTCTGGAACAAATGTGGCACTCTGGAATAACTAAATCTCCTGAAGCTCTACACCTTTAATCCAATCGCCTATTTCAACCTCTCTTTTCAACTCCTCCTTCAACCTCTCTTTCCACTTCTCCTTCAGCCTCTCTATTGCGGCTTTCCGTCGGAGTTCATATATTTCCTAACTCTCCCGCTTCACTTCATTTCTACCTGCTTTCTATCTACATATTCACGTTTCATTTTTGGTTGGGCAAAGGTTGTTTAGCAAAAGCAATCAATCTTAATTAAAAGTCCCCAAGGTTAGTGAAGAGAAACCGCGAATAGCCCAATGTCACAAATTATATACTTTCATTTTCAAAAACTTTCATTTTGAAAATTCGAAAAACGTTATCATTGGTATTTAAAATAGACTTTCGTTTAATATAAAGCACGTCCAAACACAAAGGTATATAGACCTCAAAGGATGTGTTGGAAATAAATGCTGTAGGGTTGGTACATTAGTCGCTACCATGGTAACCGATGGAGGAGAAAGGAAAATGAGTGACCTTGACACACCTATTCTAAAGCAACAGACTTTAGTATTTAGAATTGAAAAGAAAAAAGTTCATAATAAAAGTTTCATCATTATAAGTTGGAGAAGCTTTTAGCATGGAGCGCTTTTTTTACATTCTATATAAAATTTCCCTTGAACCTTTTAATGCATTAAAAATAACTATCTATTAAATTAAATAAACTCAACGATAGATAATTTATCCTTATTTATGTACCAATTGTGGCACTCAAAAAATATTGTAAATATGATCGAATTAAACTGATTGCTATGGATTGAATTCTGGTATTACCATGATTAAAAATCTGCACCTGGCATTAAATTATCTAGAAAATCTGTTTGGGTGGTTTCATGCTAAGTCTTTCTAATTCCTAAAATGTATTTTTAACGAATTAAAGTCAGATGAAGATTTCATAATTAGAAATTTAAATGAGAGAGAAAAAGAGAATAAAATACCATTGAAAAAGCTGTGAACTATATTTTGTTTTTAACTAACAAAAAGTTGAGGAACCCGAGATTCTCTGTTTGTTCTCTCCTTACGCGTTTAAATATACTGATCATTCGCTAGTTTCTTCATTTCATTTCGAAACAGAGCGTGTTCACTACGCCACCATTCTATAAGGAAAATATTTACAATCGGGCTTAAACAACAGGTAATTTTAATTTCTTACCTGTGTTTAATTTAACGTTTAAGAAACTTCTATTGCTAAATTTACATAACTTTTATTAGAAATGAAATTTTGTAAGGCTATAGCAATGTTCAAATTTTTATTCCATCAAACATAAAACAGTAATTAATGCGTTTCCACTAATATATTGTAGAATTAATGCTTTATACATAAGAGACAGCTATTAGTAGATAAAAAATTATTTAAAACTAAAACTTTCTTATTCAATAAAAAATAATCTAAAATTTCTTAATGTTTTAACCAGTCTTTTACTTATTCATATGTTTTGAAATTGAATGAATAAATTATTTCCTTTGATAATCGGTAACTCACATAATTACGATAGAATAAGAAACTCAAAGTAACCATTCTATATTAAATGACGAAAAGCTTTATTAATGCTTTGCATCATTATTTAATAAAGCTGATACTGCTAAAGAATGTATTAAAATGTAGAGTAATATAAGTTTTGTCTACGTCATCGTTTTCTCAAAGAGTATAAAATTCTTATTTTTTTTTATTTCCATTTAGGAATAATGTTACGATTTTAAAGAAGTTTAAAGAAATGCTTCATCTTTTAAAAATAAATATCAAATTCAGTTTAAAATCTTGACTAATTTTCAGTTCATGCAAAAATTGCGTTGCTTAAGAACAGTATTAATTTATGAACATGTTATATTCTCAATTCTCTCATTATTTAAAAAAATAATCAATGTAAAACTGATAGCTGTTTGAGTTGCCTGAAAATTTTGATGGCACAACTTTTTCAATATTAATTCCATATCCTTGTAAGACTTCAAAGCATTCTTTGGTGGACATATAATATAAGTATATCTCAACAAGAATACGGCGCAACTTATATTTTAGATGTTTGAGGCTCTTTTTTATATTTGACGTCATGTGAAACAAATATTATTAAAATATGTAAGAATACATATGATTCAGTTTTCAGAAAAATAATGAATTTTAATGAAGTTTTTATATGACATTAAGTTACACTCCTTCCGAACACACATTAGACAATTTTTTCATATGTCCTGATATTTTTTTGTACTAATTCTTAAGATGCACAAAATGAACTTAAAGGGCAAGATTTTTTTCTCCATTAGAAAATTTAATGAAATAAAACCTTTTTCACCCCAATACTCAAGTTTGAGATATGAAGTTATAGAAAGAATCTGAAACTAATTTAATGAATCATAATTTGGTAAATTAACAAATTAAATAAATAGCTTTACATTATCTTTTAAAGCTATTTACGATTATATATATGATTTTATAATGCTGATTTTAATATTATCAGAAGCAGGGTTCCAAAATCAGTTTCTGAACAGACATTTGATTTAGTCTACACACATGCTGCATGTAATTGTATATTTATATACTTCTAATATTAATCTTTTTATTTTCCTACATAAGGAATGGAGTATTTGTCCAGCAAGCGCTATGTGCATCGTGACCTAGCAGCCCGGAATTGCTTAGTCTCTGTCGAAACAGCTACAACGAGCTTATCCCAGTCCTGCATCAATACTTCTTCTCTGATGGACAACATTTTGGTCAAGATCTCGGACCTTGGAGTCAGTCGCCACAGCTGCGCAAGCGAATATTTTCGGATCCGAAACACCTTACTTCCTGTACGCTGGATGGCCCCCGAATCTTTACTCTACGGCACTTTTACCACAGAAAGTGACGTATGGTCCTTTGGCATCTTGCTGTGGGAAATATTCAGCTATGGAATACGACCCTACTTCAACTGCGACAATCAGGAAGTCATAGATCTCATCTGCACTCACCAGTTACTTCCTAGACCAGATTATTGCCCACCCTATGTCTACGCTATCATCAACGACTGCTGGCACGACACACCCTCGCACAGGCCGAATTTTAAGGAGATCTACAACAGACTGTGCTCCGTGCAGACTCTGCACGAGAGAACATTCAGCATAAGCCACTCTGTGCTTACCCACAACAGTAGTCACCAGAGTAGTACTGGACCCAGCAACAAGACACTGTCTACAAATCTGAGTTGTGGCACAGGAAACATATTGGTCAATGGCACTGCAGTCAGACAGAATGGTGCTTTTCCGTTCTGTTCTTCGTCGGCGGGATTTGTATCCACCAAAATGATTCCCGCGCACAGAACTCACCAGTGCGAACAAGTTTGAGCTTTGGAACGTTCTTCGTATTGACCAACTGGACTATTTCACCGTCTGTCTTTTGTTTTGTTCTTTTAGACAGGTTTGAACAATTGTAAGACAATGATTAGACCTGTGGATTTACGCATGTTAATAAGTCTGAGTTTCAGGCTGTTTCATAACGACCAAGAACTGAGTACTGGAGGACTTTTAGGTCTTTTCGCATCATCGGGCAAGGTGTCATTCGAATGTATAATAATAAAAATGAAGCCATGCTTATATGTTCTGAATTTCATTTTCATATCTCCAGATTGTGTATCGTTGTAGAGTACTTTAGTGTTAGACGCTTTCTAGTTAATGGAACTCTTTGATTTATAGTTTTTTCGCAAAAATAAATGTTTAGGGGGGGGATTACAAAATCCAAAAAAAGCATGATGTAAGTGCGGAAAATGCAATTGGAAATTTATAAAGAAAACCAGAAAATAAAAAAAGACCCTAAATTGGTAAAAGTACAATAAGAACTTTAAAAACTCATTGGAAATAATCAAAAAATTATAATAGCCAAAAATGTCATAGTAATAATATTTCGCCGAATCGCTATATTTTTACTGGAATTCGATTATTTTTTGGGTATTATCAATTTGCTGCAATCATGTTACAGTTCCATTAACTGGATAGTGTGTAATACATAGATTTAATTAGAATTGTCGACTTTGCGTGCTTTGGTTGAGATATAGAATATTTGTGTAACTTTAATAATCTTGATAATGTTGTGCAAAGCTTTGCAGATACCTATTCTAATGTAAGAAACTATGAAACTGTAAATCCGCGACACTCTCGTTGAAATATTTTGCCATAACTTAAATGGTTTTATTTTGACCACTGAAAAATATATTATTTCCGTTTCATTTCTAAAAGTGAACAGCAATCCTATGAATATGTTATTGAAATGTACTTGAAATTTTTATCCATTTGACAAAATGGTACATACAGTTATACCTCATTCTGAAACTGCCACTTGTGTGAGAGAAGTAAATGACATAATTTCGAATTTTCTATTCCTTATAAACATTGTCATAGAATATATTGTTCCTAAAATAATTCACTTAAACACTACTACACAGTTACGCAAAACACTTCTAACATAACAATATCTTTAAGCAATGAAAGAAAACAAGTATCTCTCTACTAAATAAGTAAGATGGCACTTATCAAGATAAATATAATTTTGCACTTTTTTTAGATTAGATAACACATATTGAAAATATACAATTATACACTCATAATATTCAATAAGGACTAAATTTACAAACTTCAACAACCAGTTAACACATTCCTTTCTTGAACTTTGTTCTATAGGTAGTTTTCATTAAATGTCTTCAATCTCATTTCTCTATCTTTAGATAAGTATGTAGAAGAAATATGTGTGAGTAGTGTATTGTTTCTTGGATGTTGTGTGTCACTCTATATTCATGTGTTTGTAAATATCGCTGGCATCTTATTTCATTGTATTTGTTTCCAGTTATTTGCGCTGAATGTGTTCAATACGAGCTTTATGTACACGTATATGTATAAAGTGCTCTTTCTGAATTCAGTAGTTGATTTGTAGAGAGGTATTCATGAATTTCTCTTAGAAGGGTCATTGTGTTTTTCGATGTTTTCTTAAATGATTCTGGTTAGAAGTTGAAACATGGAAATGTCTGTTTCCATGCTTTGATAAAAAAAAAATCAGAAATATTGACATAAACAATTTACCTGTGTAATAGCAATAATAAACAAATAACTATGTGAAAAACAGTGATGACAAACATTCTGTTTGAGAATCCAGGTGCTGGATACATCTTTATCTTGCTTGAACTGTAGATAAGTTGTCCTACTTAAAGTTTGACCTTTTTGTGATTATTGATGTTGTACAATGTACCCAATGCTAGATAGTTATAGAGGACCTCACAGAATAATTTCTTTGTTTCAAAAAGTAGTTTAAAAAGGGCATTATAGGTATTGATCAAAGTTTTTGAGCTGCTTAAGCAAGTTTTTAAATTTATTTTGTTTGAAGTATTTTTATTTTATTATATAACAACGTTAATTCAAATATAGCATACCTCTAATAAATAGGTATAAATTTACTATTCAGAGGTTTAATCTTCTTTTTTTGCGAAGTTTGCAAATAATGAGGTTTACTATGTATCGAAAAAAAAAAATGATTTTTAAAGAAACTAAGTTTTCACGACGAGTTCAGAGAGATTATGGCTTGGAATGATGACAAGATGACTCATTATGCGGTTAAAATACCAGTAATATGTATTAATTAGTTAAGAATTTACATATGCAAGTCATTATTGTCAAACTTAACAGTCACTGATGAGATAATAAGTTCACAATGCAAAATAGAGATGTCGAAAAAGGACTAAACCACTCCATTAACCATTCACTTAATGCTTTCTCTTTATATTTAGTATCTCTCAACTCGCCTGAATCCTAATTTATAATTAAATATATTGCTTTCCAACTCATCTGTGCCGAATGAGATATCTCTTAAATTCTGTAGGTTCGACTCCGTTTGCCGCTTACTCGAACCCGGAACCACTTCTAATCGATTTTAACCACAGGATATTTGTTGCCCAATTCGATCCAATTATAACACCCAAGCATCTATCGCTATTATCTGTCTCCTATTTTTTTTTTTTTTTTTCAATTCTATTTCGCTTATATATCACTATCCCCAATTTAAAAAGGTGCTATAATTTTATTCAATTCAAATTACAAAAAGCTCCCAAGGTTAATGAAAAGAAAAGCGCAAAATCCCAACGTCACGCATTGTGGCAAAATTGTTTGAAGACTTAAGTAAATTTTAAGTTCTTATGAGATAGGATTCTAAAGAATTAAAAGTGTGAAACCAGATTTCAGATTCAAATATAATTCCATTAAGTTTCACTAAATCACAGTATGAAATATCCCGCAATAAATATCTTCTTAGAATAGTAATATTAGCTTCAAAGATCATTGTTTTGCCTTGTTTAAATTCACTCTTTACTTAAAATGACGTATTTTTAAGGAACACAAATATATATTGGAATTTTATTGTAAATTTCCGTAGCTTTGGAAATAAAAAGACTGATTATTTTCTATAAACTGATTTCCCCATTGTTTGATGTATAATTAATACCTTTTTTCATCAGAAATCAATAATTATTTAAGGAAGTATAGTAAGAAATATATTGAAATATTTCTTTATTAATGTTGATTCTTAATGAATCAACTCAACTTCTTAAGACACATTTTTATCATCGATATATGAGTGATTTTTAAATGTTCTAAATGCTTGAATGATATCTATAATGCCTTTTTAATTTCCTTTTTAAAACAGGAATTTTCTTTCCTTGCAATATTTACTTGAATTTAAGTCAAGAAGTTTTCAAGCACTATATATAGCCTTGTACATAATTCAACGAAGAATCTTTCTTTATTTTGAATTCTCTTGTGCCATAAGTTTTTCTAGCAGTAGCTTGGAATTTATTAACGAAAGGCATTTTTTTTAAAACAAAATGGATTTACTATGAAAAATTTCTTTGAAAACATGCAGCTTTGATCTGTTGTTATGTATAGTTTTGATCCGAGAATGAATGGCTAAAAGAAAATTCTTTCATCACATACGGAATATAAATGAGAAAATTTAAGCAGTTTTGTTTCTTTGTTAAAGTACTTCTAGAATCCTTTCAGACTATTGAAAAAATAAAAAAATATTCAATTTAAATTATTTTATAAAATTTATACGTGCATTACTTATATCCAAAATTCACGTATAAATAAAATTCAGAAGTTGGATGTTGATTTGGTTTCCTAAACGTTTGGAATTTTCACCAATGTGGTTGAATGATTACAAAAAAATTGTTATTTCAGCTGAGAAGTAATATCTTTAAAACTTCTTGAAGAATTTATCATATGAATATATTTTTCTTGTGCTTCTTGTAATTTATAATTAATTATGAATTTTTTCAAAACACTGTTTACCAAAAACTTTAATATAAAATGCATTTTTCGAAATTTTGAATTACTTCAAATAAAGTTTCCATCCAACCAGTATTCAAGGTAATAATCAAATAAAAAGAACTCTACATAATATTAGTATTTTCAAAACATTTTAACTCGGAACGAAGTAATAATGTTTCGATAGCAAAATAAAGAATATTTCGCAAATCAAAGACTGTTCATTTTATTATATGCCTCAATAAAAAAAAACAATATTCAAGGCTTGTCCAATAAGTATCGAGACTAAAACGATAAACAGAAATGTATTGAAGTCATATGTGCTGTGAGTTAATAGTTTTCAAACTATGATCTTCTTGCATCAATACACTGTTGGCCACGTTTTTCCCAATCAAGTTCCAAGGAAGTTGTCATTTGCTTGGAACCCTATCGATGCCCTTTGAATCACTTCAATCATTTCGAAACTACTTTTTTTTTTACCTGAAGGAATTTCTTAAAAAATCAATCATCAGGAGTCACATCTGGGCTGTAGGAGGACTGGGGCTGCGTTGCGATGTTGAATTTGGCCTCCCTCACAATAATCGAGGTGTTACAGGGCACATTGAGGTGATGGAACATCAAGGTATCGACGATTCTTTTTCGAACGCCACGGACCCTAATCCTCAAACGTTCAGATATTTCTGCACAAAACTTGTTTGATTTGTTAATGCAGATCATTTTTGTCGTGGGCAGATACTTGTGGATCACTCATCTCTTTATCTTTCGGTTTCCACGGTGGATTTAATCAATTTGACGGAAATTTTGATGGCACAACGTTGCTCAATGTTTCTCTGCGATTTCATTCTCGGCGCAAGCTTTAAAGACTATTTCACTTCGGGTGAGATCTACACACTCAATCGACACATTTCTCCCAGTTTACATCACATCCCTTATCACTATCCAAACATTAGAGACCACAACCCACACCTTCATACCGATGGAGAAAAATCAGTCACAATTCTTATTGGACAAACCCTGTATTTAACAACACTTAACCTACAATGAGTAATTTGTTTAGCAAATTTAAGCAATTTAGAGAGATTTCATTTTAAATTATAAAGACAATTAAGTAAAAATCTGGCTAGGTGGGAAAAAATTAACAAAACTATTTTTTTAAAAAATAGTTGCATTATGTAAAACTAAATAAAAAACTCTGTAAATAAAATTTTTTTTTTCTGGGAGAAGAGAATTAAATAATAATTTTAACTTTATTTTAAAATTATGTAAAATGATTAATATGATTTTTCACGTAAAAAAACCTAAAAATTATACAAAAGCTTGCAAATGCCAGTAAAAATATATTCAGAGTTTTGTTCGCACCTTCTGAGTATCTAAATCTTATTTCACATTCCTATTAGAAGCTTAATGAATTAAAATTTCTCAGTTAAAATATAGTTTTAAAATAACTGGATCTTTTCTAAATTAAATATTCCATAATTATCTTTTCAATATTTAATTCTTCAAATTTTCATTTATTATGCTGGGATATGGTTTGTATAATTATAATAATTCTGAAATCATTATTTAGTTTGCTTAGCAAAAATGCTTAAATGAGTTATGTATAAAATGATTTGGCTAAAGTATTTTTTCAATAGTAATCTATATTATAGTTGAGTATCTTTGTAATTAAATGTGTGTTTCATATATAAAGTGACATTCCATGTTAGTCGGTAAATATTTTACATAATTTATGTACTGAGAAAAAAATGTAAACTACCAAAACTTACGAAGTAATTACTGCAATTTGTGCAAAAGTTTTTGAAATATAATTTTTCAACTTCTTTTTCAAAGGGTATTTTTTGCTACATGATGTTTATACGGAAATTCTTACAAAACCAATAATCAGATTAATTGTGAAAGATAATTATGTACGATTTGATGAATTGGGTTTTTTCTCAAAACTATATTATTATCTTTGTAAAACCATTTGAAGTCTTGTAATTTGTATTGAGACAGGACCAGAAAAAAAAAAAGCAAAGTGTTCCGTATTTTAAATAATGTTTTAAATAAATATAAGTAATAAAAAGTTTTAAAAACAATTTTTGTTTGTTTTAGTTTTGTTCAATGTCTTCTTTATTCTATTTATATATTTGATTATACCATACTCAAACGCATTTCTCATGTGACGTGAACTTATTTTTTATGAAAATATATAATTGATGTACCTTAAATTTTAGTTTTATAAAATTTTCTATCGGTTTTTCCAAAAAATGATCCAAAATCCATCTAAAAAAAGATAATTTGGTGTAATTTTGGTTTTTAAAATAACATTTCAGGATATTTGCGTGCCTGTACGACTCCTATGTGCATCGCACATGCCTATAATTATTTTCTCATTGTTGGGCACGTAAAGGTTTATTTGGATTTCGCCATGATTTATATGAATCAGGTGTCCTTTTTAAAATATTCTTCAGAATAAAGCACTATTTTTTTCATACGTGAGACATTTCTTTGGGATTGGATTCATACTGAAATTGCAAATTTTGGAAGTAAAATGGTTTAATTTGATTACTGAAATTTCTTGTTAAATGTGTTGTTTACCAAAAATTATTTTTTCAAGCGATTTAAAAAGTTTACTTTAAACTTCTTAAATGCTTGCAAAAATAATTTAATTTACTGAGACCTTTTATTGAAAAGTAATAAAAATTTAAACTATAGGAAAAACCTCAAAATGCAAACAAGTTAAACCTGCTAATATATCTTTTAAGGAATTGCTGAACATGTAAAGCTTCCCTGTTACTTAACTCTTCAGTCATTTAAAATGACAAAACTTAAAATATTTGACTTAAACGCTATATATAAGCAAAGATATATCCAATTTCAATCAATTAAAATAACCACAGGTTATGAGTCCAATACTTTATTCATTTATACCATTAAGGTAAATTCTCTCTATCGGTTCATGGTCACTCAACACGTTTACTAACAGAAGTCTTACGTAAATTTTAAGAATCAAGATTTACTGTTTCGAAATGAAATGTAAATATGATTTTAAGTGTATTTTTGTAACACCGATCCGCTTTAAAAAATTCCTTAAGTGCATTCATAGAAATGAAGTTTTTTTTTAAATTTATTTTGTGACGCAAGTCTAAAACTCATATACTTCACATTGATTGAAACTTTCTTTTTCTTTGTAATTTTTTTTAATATCTCATTATTTGTGTCATTAGAGTGGCATCATAATAATGCGTTAAGCCAAAGGCATAATAAACATAAGCAACACTGAAACTGAATATTTATTAGGAAATTTGGAAATGTGAAAAATGTCTTTTGAAACTATTTTTCTCACTAGGCTATTTTTGTTTTATTTGTAACGGTATGATATTCGCGTTTCCTATTAATTTCCTTAGGAATTCTATAAATTCATTTTCGAAAAATAAAATCTCGACCCAATCAAATGAAAAGTGATTACGCAGATTAGTTGGATTAAAGAAGTGTAATGAAGTGATAGTGAAAAGCGGGCATATATTTGTCAAAAATAGTGAGAGAGAGAGGAGTGAGGAGGAATTGAATAGTGTGAGGCTTATATTTATTGGTGCGTGTATGAATCGAATTTGGTATCGTTGGATCAAAAATCTGAAAACTCTTGCAGGAATCGAACCACAGACAACACCTTCAAGGCAGGCACAATTACAAGAAGTCAGAGATAGCGTTTTTCTGTATTGTTACAATAGACAGGGTCGGGTAGAGGAATGGTCATTCTATTGCGATACTCAAGTTGAACCTAGGGAGGAAATCCAGATTTTTTCAAATACCCTCTGTGTGGAATTATGGTGGTGACTGTTCTTTAAATAAAACTGATTCTCTAAGTCCTCTCATGGAGAGGTAGTTCAGAAAGTGTTGCATCTTCATAAGCTATAGTCTTCTAGGAAGGCTTTAGCCGTAATATCGCGATGGTGAACGTCACTAAAACGTTGTCCATGCAAACCAGATGGCGTGGTTACCTCAAGAGGCGTTGAATGCGGGAAACATTGTTACGTACATAAAGGTTTGAAGGAGTCATCCAACGTAATATTACGATCACTATATAACGGCACCGTTTTCGTAGGAAACCGTAGCTTCTGTCGTCATAGTTTCCAGACAGTGAAACAAAATTATGATGTTCATGGTTTAATTTGTCATTGTGAAGCTATAAATCGATATAACAAACTATGGTAAACTTTGATCTTAAAGAGTTAAATAAAGATAATTTTTAAGCTGAAAATTAATTTTTAATTATATAAACTCTTTTTCAGAGTTCTTTATTGCATTAAATGGAAATTTCTAATTCTTCCAAATAATTTTTTGCTTTAAAATTCCAAGTTTTTTTTTATTTCACTGAATATTTGAGACCAATTTCTTAAAATTCATCATGAATTAATAAAAAGTAATTGAAATTATTGGAATAAACTATTTTCTTGTTCTTGCTATGTTATTCAGAAATCTAATTAAAATCCATATTGGTTGATTTTGGTTATTGTTTCCAGGAGACCTGTTTAGATTTCATTTTATCCAATAAGACTTCTATTTTAATTTCAATTAGATGCTGATTTAATCTAACTGACACAAATTAGAAATTTGAAATCAAAATTAATTTTAATAATTCAATTAATGGTTTAATTAATGCATATAAAATAATACAATTCTTGACACAAGAAAAATCATTTGAGTTTAGCTAATATTTCAACTTATTTATTTCTATAGTTTTCCTTTGATCAAATAGAAATCTTCTCAAAAATTTTCTCAATACATTTTGTTTCCTTTTAAATAAGCGCCTATATACAAATTACAACCATTAAATTAACTATTCCTAAAGAGATTATAGGAGTAATCTTCATTTTCACAGAAATAAAATCAAATGAAAATGATAAACTTTTAATAACACATTTTTAATGAAACTGAAACTGACGAGAACAAGAGAGAGATTAAATTCTTAATTAATTAAGCTGGTTCATCAACCATTCATGAGCGAAATTAAACAAGCATAAAAATAATATGAGTGATTATTTAAAAATGCATTGTGATCGGAAGCTTTTCTTTTCATGTATGAATAATTTGTTAAAGGTTAAGTACTGTTTACAAAACTTTATTTAAAAATGTCGGTGGAAATAATTAATTGGGAATATTTAAATGCTTGTTTGAAGATGAAATTTTTAATGAATGTAAGAAACTCATTTCAATATTATTATTCTCGTTCATTCGATTAGTTCCAAATGTATATGTTATTTGTTTTATTTATTCAATTCGATATGAAGTAGATAGTGGATAGAGAGTGTTGTCGAAAGATAAATATAAAATAAAAAGAACCATACTGTTATTTTTACACAGTGTTACTTTTACGCTCACAAACTTTGGGTTTTTCTGAATATGAAATAAAAGTGATATATAAATGCATTAACTCAAAATAATGTAAATTTAATGCTGTAAGAAATTTTCCATTAAAAAGTCATAAACACGGTTGTCTACTTCGCTAAAAATTTTAGTGATGCTTTTAGTAAAATATTACTCTTATGTAGGGTGTGAGTAAATACTTGTAATAAAAAATTTATATTAAATTATAGTCGTTAGGTGTAGTAGACATATTCACTCAAAAAAGGTAAGTTGCAAAATGTTTAAGGAGTTTTAGCTCACCTATATGTCAAACTTTTCGATTATTTGAAATAAATATATATGTTAGATCTACACACCTCTTTCTCTTCAGAACATTTTGGTGCGAAAATTTTAGCCATACCACCAAAACTTCCAGTTTTATCGGGAAAAAACTAAACCTTGTTGGACTACTTTTTTACTTCAATTTAAGCTTTATTCTTTTTTTCAAAATAAAAAATAATTAATTTCCCCACAGGATTTCTCAGAAATTATTTATAATATTAAATAGAAATTTCGCACACATGTTAAAAATGAACACAATTTATTATGACTTATACAGCAATTTTTAGACAAATAATTAACTGGAAATATTTTAATGATACTTAATCGAATTTTTTCTTAAAATTTCACACAATTTTCTGAATTATATCTACAAAAGTTGTTTTTTCTCTAGTTTTTTAAAAAGTGTATTTAACTTTAAAAGTGAACCTTTTTCTACTAAATCAGACTACTTTCTTAAAATTTTAATCCATGCCGTACTACAGAATCCTGCGCGTAGTAAAATGTTTATTTTCGAAAAAATTTCCAATTCATATTTCTTTATAACTTATGAAGATTTCTTTAAAATCATATAAAAATCAATGCAGACGTATAAGAATATTATATGGTAAGAGTGTCAAGTATCTGTTTTGTTTCATTGGTAAGTTATATCGATTTGAAAAATGATGTGTTTTTTCACATACACGTAAGCAGTTAAGAATCCTGTGACCTCTTAACCAGTTTATTAGATAGGATGCAATTTAATCCTACCACCCTAGATGACGGGAATTTTGGGCGATATTTCACCAAATGCGGCTACCCTGTTTTCTCTGCTCTATGATGGCTTTAAACGTGGTAATCCTTATGAATTTCGCCAATTTTGGCGAATTTCGAAATCACTCTAAGAAGTTGCACTCAACTGCATTCCCACCATTTGTTCACACTGTGGGTAAGCTATATTAAAATAAATTAACATTGCGGTGGTTTAATTAATCGCGTCTTTAACTAAATATTATAGATGAGAGTTTTACTTATTAACTGTAGACAGAAGGCTTGAGGTAACTGGGTCCGATTCTAGCGATGGATGTAGTAACTAGATCCGAATCAAAAATACACTCTCAATGTATCACCTTATAGTTTTATTAACCAATATTGTGTTCATAGGAATCTCTTTATCTTCTCTAATCTCATTACATTTCTTCTTATGTAGTACAGCTACTTTACATAAGTCGCGGTTCTTCAAAAAGGCAAAGCTCTTACATCAAATTTAGTTGTAAAGAAGCCTCTGAGATTAGTTAAAGAGAAATGGGCTTGAGAACCCGTTACAAATTCGCAGCAAGACGAAAATGTTTGACCATCTTGTTTAGGATCTAATTTCTTTCGCAATAAAACAAATATAATGTGCCAACTGCTGAAATAGTGTTGACTGAGAGTTGGCCTTGGACACAGCCAAAACATTTCCATAAAAAGAATCAATGGAATGAAAAAGGTGGATATGTGACTTGAATGCCATGGTCTCCTGATCTAATTCCCTGGACTTCTTTTTTAACATTCAAGAAACGATTATTTTACAACATACATGTAGGTATGGTAGAAGATCACGTCACATGAATCTCTGTTTCTACGAATAAAGATGAATATTATATCGAGGGTTTTCCAAAGATATCAGAATCCTTTTATTTGCCAAAGTGGACAGGGAAACTCGCAAGGTCGTGCCTTTAAGCAACTTAAATACAACTTTACTTGGTATTGTAGGAGTATCCTACATCTGTGTCTCATTTCTTTTTTTTCCTAATAAAGGATTAATAGACACAAAAAAACATTCCTTTATTCTGTAACGTTGAACTTTTTGCGATTTTCTCTTCGCTAATCTTGGGAACTTTTTGGTAATTTGAATTGCATATAATTACAACCCCTTGCCAACAAAAATGAAATGCAATTGAACAAATTTGATGATGATAATAAGCGTAATAAATAATTACATAAGCAAAATAAATACATAAGCAAAATAAATTTGAAAGGGAAGAGAAAGGAGATACTGGACAGTGACTAAGTGATAGATATTTGTAAATTGAGTTGAACCATCGTAATTAATTACTTATATTAATGTAGTTAGATCTGAGACTCTTTATTAGAATAATGGGAATCAAAACTGTTATAATCAAGAAGGGCTTGAATCGGAATGACTCATTTGGTAAGCTAAGACATTATTATTTGAACATAAATTAGGATTAACCAAGTTCAGAGGAATTCGAGAGAGAGCGAATTTCCACATTCTTTGATAGACAACAAAGTGTAATTCTCTTACGTACCTTCATTGTTCAGTTGAATTTTGAACTTATGGACTATTTAGTTACACTAGTTAGTTATAAATAATGAAGGAAATACGCCATGATTCTACTAGTATGATTAGATTGTAACCTCGTATTGTTCGTTTTAATTTAAACTATCATCATATTTTATAAGAGTTTAAAATTTATAAATTTTGTTAGGCTCCTTCTGTTATGCATGTCTTAGGAGATAAAGAAATCATCAAGAGTTTCACCAATGATTATTTTTGTACCTCACAGGAATGAATGAAATATTCTATTCTTTTTATGCAGATCAAGACAAATTACTATAACCATCAGAAAGACTGTTATTCTTATTAGAAATCTCAACATCGTTTGGTAAAACTAAATACGCATCTAAGAAAATTATTGTATGTATTGCATACATAAAATCAACAAAATTTCATATTTCATAATATAATGGTTTTGTAAACCCAAAATATGATTTATTACCTCGCGTCCTCAATGACAGAAAATGGAGCAATGAAATCTCAGTTCCAAAATCCATGGTTCTGTGCTTAAGGAAACATAAAAGATGATTTCAGTTTCACATAGATAATATTCTCAATAATACATTCTAGAAAACTGAATACAAACAATATAACTGCTACAAATATATAAATTTTCTTAAGCCAAATAAATAACCTACTATTTCAGAGAAAAAAAAAAAGACGCGTATGCTAAATTATGCTTAACGAAATAAAAATCGAAAATATTAAGCTTAAGATATCGAAATGCAAACAATTAAATAGAAGTAAGAAAAAAGATTATCCAAAATAAAATTAAAAGTAAGAATTTCCAAAATGTTAATATTGGTCTAAAACTTATTCATTATTTTTTGTAGCCTCGGCAGCCGATTGTTTATTGTAACAAGTTCGTAGCCAGTTCTCTTTCCGTGGAGTCGCTGGTTTGAATAATGATGCCACTTAAGACTCATCGTGTAACGAGGCCAATGCTCGTTAAATCTGTCGCGGCTCCAAATTCTCTAAGGGTCATAATGGGGAAGTTTGGAGCAGGAGGTGGCAGCTCAAGTATCGTTCTCGTCACTTTACCGAAGTTCGTCGCCAATGGCCCACGTGTTGCTTCGTAGTAGGACATTAATAAGCAATCAATAAGGAAACCAGGGTTTTTTCATTCTCTTTTTAGGTGTTCTTTTTCTTTTCTTTTTGCTAGTTTCGATTCACACAGTTTTTACTTATTCGTAATTCACAAAAATTAAAATCTCCTTTTATTTAAAATGAACTAAAATTTAATGTAAATATATTTCTTTTAATGTAAATGTATTTATTTTGTCGTATTTTACAGTTGATTGTATTCTATGTATTTTATAAAATACATTCTAAGAAAATGAATGGAAACAATATAACAGTTAAAAGTACTTTAAATTTTTTAAACCAAATATTTTAGGGGAAAAAAGGCTCGAACGCTAAATTATGCTGAACTGAAAAGAAATCAAAAATAGTAAGCTCTGAATATCAAATGGAATGCATAATTAAATAGGAGAAAGGAAAGTTACAAAAAATATCATTGCAAATAAGAACTTTCAAAATTTTTACATTGCTCTTCGTACTTTATCTACAATTTTTTTTATTTTTCTTGTTTTTGTGTTTTTTTTTTCTTTTCGCTAGTTTTGATTTATACATTTTTTTTCAGTTTTGTAATACACAAAAACTAAAATCTCCATTTATTTAAGAAGAACTAAAAGTTAATATATTTCTTTTAACGCATGTTGCAATTCGTGATAATTGGTTCTAAAAATACAAAAAGTAAAATCCACTTTTTAAAAAGTTTTTTTCAAAAATGCAATGTCGTACGCATTTTTAGTTTGAGACACCCTATACGAAATTTTTATCCCCCATGTTTTTGATAGTTAAAATATAGTTGCAAAATTTGAATATTGCAGATTTTCTTTTTTCAAGCTTACATCACTGTGTAGCCCCTTCGCTTCATTACTAACGTTATTAGCCAACGAGATGCAATGAATAATGAGTCAAGAAAATCTTTAATCACTTTATTTTTACTTCGAATAAGGATATCAAAATATATTAATATGGCGTAGAGATCGTCTTCCAAATGCCAGAAAAGTTCACGCAATTAAAACGCAGGGTTTTTCGGAGCATATCCTAATTTATTGCGATAATTTCTAACAAATGTAATATATTTCCTTCTGACAGATGCAATTAATGGTAAAATCCTATTTTAGGGTACTGCTTGTCATGAATTTGTAAAATCGTCATAAAATGGCGCCAACATTCTATTTTCTAACTTGAAACCGTTTCAACAGGAAACAAAATGGTGTTTTGCCAAAGTTAAAAAAAAAGTGAAAAAGTTGAGTTTTGAAGAAAGCATGTAAATAGCATAAAGACTTAAAACAACGTAAAAGCACGCGATTTCCTAACTCGAGTTGTAACACCCGGTCGATCCGGGCGTCATCTTGTGCCATCACTAATTTCAAATATTAAATACTACGACACAAATAATTACAGAACCACCAAAACAACTTTCACAATTTATTAGTATATATTTACTATGACACCAATAATTATGCTCTCCAGGTTAAGTTTTCTAACGCCTTAGTTCAACCCACCAATAATAATCTAACAGCCTCTTACCAATATCTTTTATCGACTGCAACTCCGAATCTGGAACAACTGCTGAAAATATTAGATCGAATCCTTTTCCCGAGTAACCTTTACTCTCACCTCAATACTAGTCTGTAATTCCGCCTTCCTCTTATATAGCACTTAGACTTCACCTCCTCTCACTACAACGCCTCTCAGATCCTCCTTCAGATCTCTACTCCTTCAGATGGAGTTTATATAATTCTTAATTCGACCGCTTCACTTCATTCCTAATTGCTTTACATATTAATGTTCTTCATCACGTTTCATTTTTGGTAGGGCAAAGGTTGTTTAGTGAAAGCAATCAATCTCAATTGAAAATCCCCAAGGTTAGTGAAGAGAAACCGCGAATAGCCCAATGTCACAGAGTAGTTTCAACAAGAAACAGGATGATGTCGGAAGAACAATTACCCGAGTATTTTGCGATCGTAAAAAAGATATGTAAAAATTTATTGAATTAAATCATTGAAAATTACTGAAAAAAAAACGATAAAGAAATCACTGACCTTTAATGGCGACGTTTTTTCCTTTCGTTAACATTATTCGAATCTTCGAAGTTCCTATGTAACAATGAAATTGATATTCTACCTAGGTAGAGTGATTATGTAATGGACGCTTGACAACCGACCACGTTTATATAAAAAAAAAGTTGGTCAAGTGCTCAGTCTAATTATAACTATACATAGTTGCTTTGATACAAGCATTTAGATGAAGAATACCCTATATGCAGAACATTTATAATTGTCAGCAGAATCATTTTTCAACGGCTATCAGAATTGTATCATCTGTTGTCGTCCTTCCAGAGTTTTCCTGAATGAACCAAAGACATGTAGATTCAAGGTGAGAAGTCAGGGCTAAATAAGTGGTGTTATTCTTCCCTCTGAAATCAATGCAACATATATTTGCATGTAGTAGCCACATGAGAGCGAACTTTATGCAGCGGAGAAACAATCAATTTGGGAAAATATGCAACGTGAAAGATTTTTGATTCCTATATTCAATTTCTGGATGGTGGTTCAGTAGCTGATTACATTAACTTTCTTTGAAAACTGTTGGAATAACTCATGTCCTGATAGACAGTGCTACAATTACCCCTTACAGAGTCATTCAACGATCAACATTTCTTCAAGGAAAAGGATTTATTGTCCATTACAATAAAACATTTTCCTGGGTGATGACCATATACGTTTTACCTGACTTAGGTCTGTCATTTCAACAAGTTCGTCCTATGTAAAATTAATTTGACATACATGAGACACACTCCGTAACATTCGCATCTTGTACACGAAAGTAAATATTGTCTGAACAATCCTTATCCGAAGTTAAAAATTGAACAAATACATATCGACGACGACAGCGTTATGTCTATTCAAGTGGTAGGCGCAAGTGCGAAATCGCCATTTTAACCTGAGCGACTTTTATATATGTCTTTCATACAAAATTTGATGAAAATCAACTTCATAGCAGAGTTAATATAATTTAAAGTTTGTAAACATAAGGCTCTAATAAACATTACATCACCAATTTGTAAATGATATGTTGATTCTAATGAATACTTACTTCCATTTTAAATTCTAAACTTCAGTGTTTATTCGAATTCAACAAAGGGCATTGGAAAAAGAAAATGCTATTGAAACTTTCTATCTTGATTCGTCTTTCATCACAAATGTATCAATTATTTTTTAAATATGATATCTCAAAATTTTCAAAATTCACAAGCGAATTTTTAAGATAAACCTTAGAATGTTTCCAAAAAGGCAAGTAATTTTAAAATATACAGAAATATTAATCTTTAAAATCTTCAACACTTAAATTGTTTAAACTGCGTAACATACATCAGTTATCATCATCTAATATTATAAACCAGAGCTCCTACTGAGTGTAAAGAAGAGTAAATTCAAAAATGGAAATCTAAGCACACTACACCATACAAAATCTGGTAGCTCAAACAGTGTATGATTTTAATCTATATTGAAGTTACAAATATTGAAAATTTAGTAAAGAACAGAAAAAGGGTAATGAAGTAATAAAAATAGTAATACAAATTGCACAGATATTTCGTCAAAAATTTAGAAACTAACTGCACACCCACCTCTCATATATATATATACACTATAACAAAAAAAAAAAAAAAAACGACGCACCAAGGGGTTACCCGACTGCAATGAAATTTCGTATGCAAAGACATATGGAGAGAACATGCAAATGATTAAAAATTGGTGTTTAATGGTTGAATAGCGGGATCTACAGTGCATCGGAACTGCGCACTCAGCAGGTGCATATAAGAAGCGATTCTCAATCTGACGGTCAAATTTTCTGTTTCAAATTTTCAATTTTATTCCGATTTAAGATACCTTTCAACGACTGAAAAAAAAATTTTGCCGCAGGATTCGAACTCTTTACGAGTAAATGTCAGAGTTTGAAAGATGTCGTATCATTGTATTGAAAAGGCAGGTTGGGCAAATCGGAGAATCGTTCGATATATGGGTGGAAGTGATGGCAGATTTCAGCTCGTGATGGTAGTGGTTGATCTAGGGTCACAGCAGATCGAGATAACAAAGTGAGTGTCAGATCAGCTGTCACAGCATCTGATTCATTGTTATCAACCATCAAACGTGCGATCCGCACACGAGTGTCTGCCATGACCATTCGCAGACGGCTGATAGAGAGAAATCTACGCTCGTACTGACCGCTACGCCACCTGCCACTCACGCTTTCTCACTGTCGAGCCAGATTACAATGGTGCTTGGCTCAATAAG
This sequence comes from Nephila pilipes, assembly GCA_019974015.1. Taxonomy (NCBI): domain Eukaryota; kingdom Metazoa; phylum Arthropoda; class Arachnida; order Araneae; family Nephilidae; genus Nephila; species Nephila pilipes. Next base: position 394,457 of record BMAW01018758.1, on the reverse strand, counting down.
GTTGAAATGATGCTGACTTGGAGACGTATTGCTATGAATAGGCTTACAGCTTGTGAAACACTTTCTTGGCCATCCAGATCTCTCACCAATCGAGTATGTCTGGGATATGATGGGAAGGCGACTGCATCTACCAGGGAATGTTGATGACTGACAATTGGAGTAAATGTGCAAGAAATACCGAAGGAGACCATCAGGGAGCTTTATCACTCTATGCCACGTCGTGCGGCAGCTTGCATCCATGCTAGAGGTGGATCAACACCTTATTGAGCTCTTAACTTTGTAACTATGTACTTCTGAAATAAAGTATTCAATTTTTCTGAAATTTTAATCATTTTCTATTCTGTACATAATTTTAATATCTGCCAATTTTTTTCTCCATCGGACAACTTCTTCTCGGTGAGTCGTTTTTTTTTGTTATATATATATATATATATATATATATAAAGTAATTATATTATCAGTATTAATTAGACATAATATTTAACATGTATATAAATAGATGGGTATCATATAAGACTTTTTAACACTTTACTCCTGAAACCATATTTATTAATAGCATCGCAAAAAGCGAATAAAATACATTTCAGCACGATTATGAAATTAATCTTGTGTAATAACTTTGGAAAAAATAGTTTTATTGTGACTGAAATAAGAAGCGAAATTATAAAAAATTACAAGGTGCCTGTGTACAGCAAATAGCAGGTCAAAATGATACAAATATGAAAAGCGAACGACATAATTCAGTCAAAGTGAAGAGAGTAAATATCGAATTGAATTCTCTTCTCCCTGAAGAGAGTATTAAAATTCTTTTACAATTATGCATCGCGAATTTTATTAATCACTTCATAGAGAGAAATAGCAAATAATAATTTTTAGAAATATAACCGCGAGTTATTTTTCTTTGTAAAATATATCATTAGTATTTCTCTGGAAAGAAATGTGTATCTTGATAGGAGTAGAAACAAATATTTAAAAAGCTTTGCCTTTTAAAACTTATAAGTGGGTTTTCCAACAATGATTTCTGGTGTTATACAGTTATGTTTCGCTTATACATTCAACAATACAAAACAAACTATACGAAATCAAATTAATTTATTTTTGCTCAATTACATGAGATATTTCTTGTATTTACACGAATTCCACTCTGCCTGCTTAACACAGTCCCTAGTGTATAATCCGTCTAAAAGTAAAATATCAGTCACTCGTTATTTACATAGTACGCTAATAATGAATCAAATTCTACGTCGGAGCCTGCTTCAGTTGTGGTTAATAAAGTTTTCATTATCATTGTTTCATTCCAAAAGTATCTACAAAAAAACACAAAACCTCTATTAACATGCCATAACATTTTTCTTTTGAGAAAATAGCATAAAGTTAAGGATACATGTTGTTATATTCAAAAGACTGATTTTATAATGCATTATAATTATCATAATTACATTTCGTTTGCTTAAGGTATATTTACATTGTTAAGACAAATATTATTTAATATTTTAAAGTCTTCGTTTATTTAAATATCCGAACTGAATATTATTGTCAACTTTAATAATTTATCCGTTTACTCTTATTTTAATACTTATTTTTATAAGAGTTTTTATGGCAGAATCTTCGGTTTTTTTTTATTCCTTTTGTTGTTAAGGTTAGCAACTGTTTTGTTATTTAGAATGTTTTGTTTGTGAAACTAAAAATGCATTCAAATTTGAAGAAGGTATTTTCTTTTCTTGATGGTAATTGCTTCTGTGGAGCCTGAGGCTCGGAAGTACGCTTAATTTAAGTTACTAATACTCAATTTGAGTCATTCTACTTTTCTAAAAACTTACCGAAAAAAATCGTTAGCAAATGTTAAGATGAAATTAGCAAAACCAATTTCAATCTTTTGCTGTTGCTTTATTTCATGCATCCAATACATAGTTTTAGTGCTATTTTTCTTCACTATGTTTATCTACACTAGAAGCTTTTCTTCTTGAAAACTTAAATAATACGTAATTATTCTTACGAAACAATGCCAATTCCATCCACTCCTCCAGCCCAAAAAACATCAAATCCTTTTTTCACCATCCTCTTCCAAAAAAGTACCTACCATAACCTCCAACCGCATTCTCATCAGCCGGTCGCTGAAAAGACGTTGCAAGCGCTAATTAAAGCTTATATAAGCGGCAGAACTGTTTCCTCTTTGTAATCCCTGATACGGATTATGCCTCACCTGGTCGCTAAGCAACGCCAAACTTTGCCAAGATTGCTCCAAGATAATCAGAAATTACAATCCGCCCCGGTTGCTCTTTTGTTAGATAAGGCGATTTTAAACAATAGTTTTGCTTTGATGGTATGATCTATTGCAGCTGACAGCACTCTCCCCTTTTGTTCCATCCTATGATGAGCATGTGGCAAGCGATAACGCGGCTTAAAAGGAAGGGGAGGAAGAAAGTAAAGTATTATTGTTTGTATTGTGCGAGCGAAGAAAATAGCTTTTACGGTAATAGGAAATTTTACGCTTTTTGAGGTTTGAGATTGCTTTAAAAGCGGGGCCGAAGAAACTGTTGTTAGTTCTATTTAAAACGAAATGAAGCTTTTAATTCTGTCTAGTTTCTTTCCTCAGAAGATAGTTTGCCTTGGACTTAAGGTCGTCCAATATTTTATTCGCAAGTGCATAAAAAGGAAATAAACATTTTCTTACTGTCTTCCTTGTTTAATATTTCTTTTCAGAAATTGACATTTTTATCAAAACTTTTTATCGATTATTTTACATTTTTCTTACATGAAGATTTTATACGCCACTGTACAATAAAGTGATTCTTAAATATTTTCCCATTGGTAGGCTTCTGGATTAGAAGACTTTTCTCTCGTGCGGACAAATGCTTTAAGAATTATTCAGGTAATATACACTGGGGACTGTGGGATGTTGAACTATTCTCAATTTTCTCTTCACTAACCTCGAAGACTTTTGTCAAATTGAATTGCATAAAATTAAAATTATTACCCAACCAAAATGAAACGTTATTAGGTAAATTAGATAAAGATAAAAGAGAAGTGATTTGGATGTAATGACATGTAAAGGAAATAGAATTAAAAGAAAATGAAGAGAGATAGATAATGTCAACTTGTTGTCAGAGAATTGTTATTCGGATGGAAATTCGTCTATAAGTTTTGTGGATTGAAGACAAATCCGCTAAAAGTATTGATCTACGTAGGTGCTATCGAAAAGGGTTGTGAAATTAAGAACGAATGGACTGATAAAATAGAATTCTAATCTAAATCATAAATTGAGATTATGAATAAGGTTGGAATTCTGGAGAGAGTGACCTTAGATATTCTGCAGTGATAATAAATAAAGAATCTGCTTCGTATCTGCATATCTACAATTGCAATGTAGTAGTGTTGATTAATTTATTAGATTGAGATGTGGTGCAAGAGCCGAATAATGCAGGCCAACCGTCATAAATGTTGTAATTATCCTGCAATATGCAATCTGCTACTTCTACACTACAATGCTGAACAAAATAGTTATGCAATTTGTTACAATTCAACCTGATTTCTTACTTCGAGATGGCTCCTTAAAAATATTCTGTGACTTGGGAGCTAAAACACATTTGTAATGGATTTTAAAGTTTGCATTCAAATTAAATGGTCTATTAAGAAAAGGCCTAATATTCAACCACAGAAAATTTGACTAAGGGTTGAGCAAGGGTTCAAACATTTGTTGTTAAAATTATGGAAAGAAATATATAATAATAGAAACCTTAAAAGATACTGTTATGATCTGTTTGACGAACTTTAAAAAATAATATAAATTAAAAGGTGTATGTTTGTTTAATAAAGTAATGTACAAAAATGCCATTTATAATGCAAAAAATTACTGTTTTACAGCTTAACTTTCTCCCGTACATTGAGATTCATAGAAGCGTTCGATCCTTGAAAATGTTTCTGGAATTAGAATAACTATTTAAAAAACGGAAAGTTTACCAAGTAATTTTATCCTAGAATCTTTATTCATTTGGCTAAGTATGCTGTGTATATATATTTATCTTTGTTACTTATCATTTTGTGAAAAAACTGTAATGATGTACACATATTTCCTAAATTTTTCTATCACTTCCAGATTGATTTGAAATTCTACAAATTTCCTAACATTTCAGCGAGGATGAAATGTATTATGAATAAATACAGGGAGATTGAAATTTCCCCAATGATATTTTTCTCTATTCTAACCCTAAAATAAACAGTTCTCCCTCAATAAAGAATCTTGGAACTAATTACGTATATTTTTCACGTTCGTTACCTGCGAGGAATCACAAATTTACTCATTCTAGCCGACACCTCTTCCTTACACCGGAGAAAGAACTCTTTATTTTAAAAAAAATAACCTTTTCTTGGACACTTTATAAATATTAGCATTCCAACAAAACTTTTTTTTCCCGATTGGGAAGCTAATAAAAGCGAAAGCTCTTCAATAAATCTTCTAGTAAGAGAGAAAGAGAGGGAAAGAAAAAAAAAGGAACGATGGAATGTTTAATTCACTTAATCAAAGAAAAAAGAACATGAAAACGTCGTTCCATTTTGACAAATGAATCTTTTGACAACTGAAAGCAAACGGGAAAAAGGGGGAATGCTTTTAAAAGGGAGAGAGACGAGAATTATGCTAATTTCTTCAACATGTCATTATTCTTCCTTAAAGAGCAGAAAAGTTATTCCGTTTGATGTTGTTGTGTTACGATGTCCGTATTGAGAATGAAAGGTGATTTGTGAGAAAGGATTCAATAGACATAGATGGAAGTAGATTTTAAATGCTTGCTTTCCTGAAAGTGCAAATAATATGGGAAACATTTTCCCCATTTTTTACGAGTTGTTTCATTTTTTTTTTCTCTCTGAAGTTAAAACAAATATCATTCTGAAAATGTATTCCCACAATTACTAAAAGCTAAATATATTCCTCTGAGAATAAAACTTTCATAGAGCAGGAATTAATGTTCATTTTTATGCATCTGCTTCCCAATCTGATAGTGTATAATGATTTAAAGTGTATTACGGGAATTACAGAGCTTTATTATTCCGATAAAGTTTAGAGCAATTCTAAGTAAATCAAATGTTAAAACTCTAGAGCTTTTTTGATATTTTTATTTCACATTTAATAGATTTTTATATGTGCTCTATTTGCTTCTCGGCACGCTTCCAAATGATATTCAGTTCTTCTGCCAAGTCCACTGTATTAAGTCTGGAATGAAAGTAGTAGTTATTGTTTTTTCCCCTTTCTTTCGTAAACAAACCTTCAAGCAAGAAAACTATCTCCATCAAATCTGAGAAACTAGTATGCAGTTAATGACTATTTTTTTGCAGCTGCAAATGTTTTTGGTGCTGGTAATAATTGTCAATTGTGGATGGGGAGTCTTCATATACTTTTCAGCAGTAAAGAAGTAAGCTAAATTCTTAACAGTTTTGGTATTTGAAAGTCTTTTATTTTGAGAATTTTTATTTATTTATTTTGAAAAAAATGTTCCAGATTAAATCTTGTCAAAATTCTTTCCCAAAAAAAAAAACACTTTACAGTTTGAAGATTAATTTAATTTTAGTATAAATTTATAAGAATGATTCTTTTAAAACAGTTTTCATAATAATTACTTAAGTAGTTCAGCATATTATTTTCCAACAAAAGCAAAGAAATTTATTGTTTAGTTGTAGTAACTGTCTTGAGTTGCTTACAAGAACACTACCGGCGTTTTTCTTAATTATATTTATTTTAAACAATATATCAATAGTATATATATATATATATATATATATATATATATATATATATATATATATATATAATATTGTCTATTGCAATGAAATTATTATTAAAACACATAAAAATAAGAGAACAATGAAAATCCATAATCAATAAAATAAAACATTTATAGAACAACGTAAAAGAGACGAATAAAAATTGAATAAAATTTGAAACTAAATGAATAATTTGAATACCTAATAAAACAAAACATGCACATTCAGACTGGGGACTGAATTGTGGGGTTAAACTAGTTCTATGATACCAACCCACCCCCAATCCATCTTGATGGGTAAAAGATGGATTACTCCAAAATTCCATTTGTAAATTAAAGGAAAGAAGCAAGGTAGAAAAAAAAGAAGAAAACGAAAGGCAAGATACCTCAATTACAAATTTTTTCCCCCCAAAACAATATTTTCCAATCAAATAATCTACTTCTAAAAACTTTCCAATTTAAAAAAAAACATCCATTAAAATATCTCATTAAAAATATCCAATTAAAATATTCAAAATAGCCCTTCAATTAAAATATACACGGATAACTATGAAAACGAAAACACAGAGAAAAACGCTCTTCCCTTCTCTCTTCAACTGACTGCTCTTGCTTACGTATGATGTAATAATCTGCATCCTACTGCGGAGTAGAGTAATTTCAGCCACGTGGAAATTGTCTCTCTCACACCGCTACAATAAAAATAATTCTGTGAAACTACAATGAGCCTCGACTGTGTTACTTTCATAACTTTTATTCAATAGTTCCATTTAAAAGAAAGAAAGCTAATATGTTACGCGCACAAATATATATATATATATATATATATATATGCATAAACAGTTTCTTCAAAAATTAATCCACTTTATCTGTAGGATGTATTAGACACTTTTCTCTCTCTTCTTAATTGAAAAATATACGGTATTAATAAATTTATAGACATTTGCTTACATCCAAAAATTAAAAAAACAACTACTTAGGTAACTACAAAATATATTATTCATTGACTTTTTGATAATTTTAAATATACAGCCCAAAGAGCTACACAAAAAATTGCATATTTTCTTTATAAATTTAAAACATCAATTAGTTCATTGGTTTTCTCTCATTTTAAAATAATTCGCTTCTCCCAAATGATAGGGTATATTGCATGAGTGTCACAAAATGCAAGTGGAATTAATCAATATTTGTGTACTTGAAAATAGCTCTTAAAAACATAAGTGTTAAATATAATAGTATTGTAAAAAGGAGAAAGAAATTAGAAGGAGAAAAGTCAAATCAAGCGAAAATCGAATAAAAAGAAAAGAATGAAAAAGAAAACTAAAATGTGACGTCAATATGAATTTTTTTTATAATTGAAGAAACAACACGCTTCTTACAAAAACAGTTTTCTGTAGTCAGTACTGGTATTTAGACTAAGAAATCTGTAACAACTATCGAAGGGAAAATATTTGAATCTGCGCTTTGATGTATAATGCCCTTTCTTCAGTATTTAATCCTTCTTACAATATTCGCTTTAATTAGACAGTTGATAGATACGAGACTCCAACTAAAGATTCGTAAGAACAAGATAATATTCTTTATTTATTAATGAAGAATAGATTAGGTCGCTCTCTCACGAATACCACTTAATCCGTCAATTATAGATTATGCTCTAATAATGAAACTTGAGCTTACTTAATCACTAGTTCTGATTCAAACGTTACTCGCTAACAGCTGGTTCTAATCTTTGCACATAACCTAGAAATATCTTCCGAAACCAAAAACTAATTAAGATGCTTTAAGTTAATTTTAAATACCTATCAGCAAGTCGTTATCCTCTATTTCTTTTAATTATCCTCCAATTCTATTTCATTTAAGTATCATTATTTCTAATTCAAGTCACTTTAACCCAATCCCCATCCGATCCATTCATTCGCGCCCCATCCCGATTGAAAAGAGATTGAAATCTCTCACAATTCAAATTACCATAAGGTCCCCGAAGCAAGCGAAGAGAAAATCACATTAAGCCCAACGTCATAAATGAATTGACACACAAAACTCTCTCTCACACACATACACACACACACAGACAAACAGACAGATATATATATATATATATATATAAAGCAAGAAATACATCAGTCATGTCATGAGACTCAATAATCTTAAAAACATTCAGTATGGAAACCAGTGCTGACCATTTATTACATGATAATAATGCATAGGCATATAATGTATAGGCCTATAATTCTAGAATAATCCATCCTAACAGTCGGAAGCCTTCTCAACAATCAATATATTATACTCCCTTTTTGTATTTTCAAAAAAAATTTCAAAACTCATAATTTCAATTTCTTAATGTTTTTTCTATTTTTCTACCTTTTATGATATATATATATATATATATATATATATATATATATATATATATATATCAAGGTGAGAGGATTAGTATAGGCACATAGATGATAGCCACGAACTCTAGTTGAAAGTCCTTAGCGCTCAAAATAAAAATGTATTCTCCTTCAATTCCCTATATCAAACAAATAAGAATGGTGATAATATAATATTGCTTTGGGATTTTAGATGTAAGTAATAGTTCTTGGCTTGTGTTGCAATTCGCTTTACTTTCTTATTCGCATATTTCGGATGTTGAGTCTTAAGATATTATTGTACCAAATGTAGAGTCAAATAATTGATCACTTTTGGTTGTCTACCTAGACGTGTAGGATATTTAACGGCCGTGGGAGGACTAGTGTTGTATGTTTTAAAATTCCTGATAGAGGATATTTAAATCCAGCAATAGGTTTGATTCATGACGCCGCAGAAGATTTGGTTCGTGGAGGAGTAGAGGGACTGAGGCACATTAAGTAGTTCTGGATCTCATAGTTACGGTGTAGTGTGGAAGTTAAGAAAGAGAAATAGAGCTAGGTTACCGTCTGACAACGACCCAAAATTACGATTTCAGTTTCCGACAGCTCTTTTCTAACTCTAGAATGACATTGATTCAAACAAATCAACTAATTTCCTTCAAAAAAACTATAATGAAATTTCTATAACATATCATAGGATGAGATACATTTGAGTGTGGTTTAAAAGTACCTGTTTTTGACAACAAATGGCACTGGTAAGATAAAACAAATGCCATTATTGCCGTTAATAATTTTACCATTGTAGTCTGCCATTTGGTAAATGGCGCCAAAACAAATTTCACACCAACTCGCAGGTTACCTTTGATTTGGCTATCATTTGCTGTCAAATTATAATTTGATTGTGGCCGCGTCTAGTTGTCATTATTGTCGATGAGACCTGGAAGATTCATTATACATCGGGAATCAAACAAGCAAAACAATGAGCTGCTTCCGATGAAACTGCTCCAAAGAAGACGAAAATGGTCTCATCGGTCGGAAACGGTATGGTTGCAGTTTTTCAAAATGTGAATCGATTGATTGGTTAATTTTTATACGTCACTCTTACATGTAATGGGAGGTTTTGGGGTGATGGACCTCGTAATTTTGAGCCCAATCAAGTGAATAGAACCTTAGCTGGCACTTAGCTCTTCAAACTTCCACACACGTTAAAGGAAGGAACCAAGCCTTGATTGATTAAATGTGGATTAGCCTCGCCCTCACGCAGGGTTTTTAGTGGTAACAGAACTCGAGCCTACATTTCGACGGAAGCAACTCCGAGGGCGAGCTTGCTACCATGACAACTCGAATATGGTGCCACTTTGAGATGCAAAAGATGTCACGGTGATAGATTTCTTAGAAAAAGGGCAAATAATCGGTGGATAATACTACAGCGAGTTATTTCTAATCTTAATTCGACTTAGTGACTCGGTGAAACACTTGGCAACTTTGATGACAAAAAAATATTTCTAGAAAGTGTTGGGATTTAATCGATATCTCCATTGAGAAGAAAGCTATGGTATTTTCCTGAATTTGCCCTGTGATCTCACACCTTGCCGGAGCTCTTACAAACAACGAAGATTTGTGAAACCGGGGAGATCTATCGGGAAATCGATGGGAATTGGCTGATTGGACCTGCCAAGGAATTATCGGTAGCGTAGCCGAGGGAATCTGCCGGAAGCTGTCTGCATACTACCGGAAACCGTCGAAGACTGCCTTGGAAGTGAAGAATATGACTGCGGAGATTTGTCTGTTGAGCGAACTAATAATCTGGTGAAGTGAACGTTGCTGACACAACTGTGACTGTCATTAAAAGCGCTGTTTTGTTCCTGTATCTGTGTCATTAATCCGTACAAGTCCTGTGTTTTCTGTTTGTGCTCTTACTGTCGAAGAACTGGTATCAGTGACATTCTGAATATTCGTGAATAAAGCGTAATTATCCGCTATTCTCCTTGTTGGACTTGATTTCACTAGCTTAGTATTTTTGTAACAATATACATTAATAGAGATTTCTGTTTACTCTTAATTTTTGGGAGGAAATAATGACGGTTGTTATACGTATTAAATGATATTTTTTAATAGCATAGAGAGGTATAAAAGTGACACATCACTTCAGTTACCCTCCTTATCACCTTGATAATTGCTTGGAATTACGATGGTAACAGCTCTTGTGCGTCATTAGAACAACTAACTAATTTAAACTAACTCACTTAAATCCTGACATTCTCGTGTCCTTGTTTTGTCAACAGCATTACATCTTGGCAAATCTTATCACAGAGTACTTTAAGTAATTGGCTGTCTTAATTTTTAATCACACATTCAGTCTCTAAATCACTTTAACAAATTGAGTATTCTAATCTTTGTTCAGTTTTCTTGACTCATAGTCTCAGCAAAGGTATTGAATTTTCGAACTGTCTGTATATAGGGCTAATTTTCAAATCACTGCCTCACGACATGCTGTAGAGTTATTATATTTTAAATGTTGTATTTTTATTCGGCTCCTAATGAAGGCAAAAAAATATTGCATAATAATATAATCTATTTAAAGTTTGGATGGAATAAGTTTTCATTTGGGTTTATAATCTTTTCCGTAAATTCTTTAAAGCAGATATTTGAGCATTTGCGGCTCAAATAATAAGCATGTCCCATCATTATATGTTAGGCAATAAAAAAAGTGTTTGGTATTTAATTAATTTGCTTTACCAATTACTAGTAAATATTTTTCTTTACACGAATAGCACAAAAAATTATTTTTTAAGGTCTAGTTCCCAAAAATAAAAGAAAGTAGCAAATAATACGCATTTAACATGAAATTTAGATATAATTCTATTCGTATTTCAATACATGGATGTTATTTTACAAATATAAAGGGTAAGCATAAGAGTTACAACTTACCTCTTTAAATAACAGTTATAAAACCATGCTTATAAGAGAAGAATCGAGAATAACATGAGTTATAATGTATCTTCAGTTTATTTTTGTGGTCATAGATTATATTGATCTGTTAGTATTAATTAATGCTGAGTTGTTCCTTTCTTAGAGTTGTTTTAGGTTATATCTCCAGCAGTTATGTTAGTTAACCACGAGGGACAAAGGATAAAATTACATCGTATTTTTAATGCGTTTTGTTCTACTCAAATTGTATATCAGGGTCAAAACTTCAAAAGCTTTTTTCTCATATCTTAAAGCGCTCAAGTGAGCTGAAATTTTCTATACTGTTTTGGATGACAATACGATACTTTAATCATAATTAATAAAACTTACTTGATTAAAATTAAGCGTTTACAGAATTAAATTTTGAGCCAAGTTTCTCTCCAAATTCGCCAAATCTGTGGCCAAGGTGAAGAGGTCATCGCTTAAACTCTCTTTTGTTAACTGGTGACATCTGTATATATTCACCTTTTCCTTTTAAGAGAAGCATTGCAGGGATGCATCAACTCATGTTCGTAACATTGCTCCCTATCTTCAAGGTAGGCGAATGATACTTAAAATTTAAGGTATAAAAAATTATTTTACGCAAAGTGCGAAGTTTGAAAGAAAACCCAGGCTTTAAAACTCATTTCCTACCGGTATATTATTAGTGAAGTCACCAGAGAGACTATTGCTCAAGTTACATATTGATTAAAAAATATCTGTAAAAATTACGACACATGGAATGAAAATCTTTCGTGGTTTATCATATTTTATTAATAAGTAATGAGGATGACAGAAAAGAATCGATAAACTGTTGATTAATATCATCAAAAAACCATTGACAAAAGTCTTGAAATAACAGACATGTCAGGGAATAGTCACCAAATATCTTAGAGAATAAAAAGCATAAAATTGTGATTATTTTTCGGTACATGCTCATAGATTCTGAGATTAGAAACGTAATCTAATCAACAAAAGATTTATATAAAATAGCCATTTAACTATACTCAAGGTCCAAAAGACTGGTTATCTTTTGTAAATTTAAAAAGAAATTTGCGAAGGATTCTTTCCTGGAGAATCAGAATTTGAAACTCGGTATCTTTATTCAGAAACTAAGCAACTATAATGAGATATACAGCAAAAACAAAAAGACTTCATGAATAAGTTGAATTTACTACGTTCACATTACATACGCATGACCCCAAAATACAATAGAAAAGGTCTCATTTTATGCGGTGGATACTTTCTACGAAAAGAGCATAAAAATCACATAAAAAAGATTTTATTTACCTTAAAAACTAGGGATACGTTCAATAATTTACTGAAATCGTATTAAAGGTCAAAACAACAAAATTAACTTAAAATTGCATACAAAGTATACAAAAGTTAAAAAAAAAACTAGTTTGCTTATCAAATTATTTTCAAAGATTAAAAAAAATCACATAAAAGCTTAAAATAAACTTGTATTTAAATTTAATATGCCATATAAGGGGATATTATTTTAGTCAACGACAACATGGTCACTCGAGCATTTTAAGAAAATCGTTTTCTGAATATTTTTTCTGGTCAAAATAAATAAATAAATGAGTGAGTGCATGTATGATTGAGTGAATAATTAAATGAATGACTGAATGTTCGAGGAAGTGAGTGAGTGAGTGAACGAGAGAGGGAGTCAGTATGTAAATCAATGAGTGAATGAAGGAATGAGTAAGTGAGGGAGTCAATGAACCAGTGAGTGAGTGAATGAATAAATGAGTGAGTGAGAAAATGAATGAATGGACGAGTGAATGAGAAAATGAATGAATGCACGAGTGAGTGAAAAAAGAATGAATGCACGAGTGAGTGAAAAAAGAATGAACGAGTAAACGAATGAGTGAATGAATGGATAAATTAGCGCAAGAGAGAGGGAGTGAGTAAGCGAATGAGTGGTTGATTGAATGAGCAAATGAGTGGATAAATGAATGAATACGTAAGTGAATCAAGGGATGGATGAGTGACTAAAGAAATGAGTAAGTGAGGGAGGGAATGAACCAGTGAGTGAGCGAGTGAATGAATAAATGAGTGAGTGAGAAAATGAATGAATGGATGAGTGACTGAGAAAATGAATGAATGCACGAGTGAGTGAAAAAATGAATGAATTAATGAATGAGTAAACGAATCAGTGCATGAATGGATAAATTAGCGCAAGAAAGAGGGAGTGAATAAGCGAATGAGTGGTTGATTGAATGAGCAAATGAGTGGATGAATGAACGAATTCGTAATTGAATCAAGGGAAGGATGAGTGACTGAAGGAATGAGTAAGTGAGGGAGGGAATGAACCAGTGAGTGAACGAGTGAATGAATAAATGAGTGAGTGAGAAAATGAATGAATGGACGAGCGAGTGAGAGAATGAATGAATGAGTAAACGAATGAGTGATAGAATGGATAAATTAATGAGTAAGCGAATGAGTGGTTGATTGAATGAGCAATTGAGTGGATGAATGGATGGATGAATGAACGAATACGAAAGTGAATCAAGGGATGGTTGAGTGAATGAATGAAAGAGAGAGTGAACGAGGAAGAGGGTAAATATGTATGAAATCAAAATATATAAAATGTTTTACAGCGTCAGTCCTGTTATTTAATAGCCACACTTAGTACTAAAAGACCTACTTGAATTGCAAAGAGTAAGGCTATTCCACCTAATTTTACTGCATTCCTTTGAGTACACAATGTTCGAAGACATGAAAATTGGATGCATGTAAAACCTATACAGCGCAATTTTTGCCTACTATGCTTCAAAATGGATTTTTATGCAATTTTAAGCACTCTTACAGTAATAGAATTTTAATCAATAATCTTGATATTCTAATACAGGAAGAATTAAGAACAGACGCATTTTCCTGACCAACCCTTTGGATGACAATTTCTTTTTTGAGATCTTTCATTTACCAATTATTGCAATTCAATCCAAGATACTGCCGGAATTGTAAAAATTTTCAATTTTTTTTTTGTGAAATGGTTGTCGCGAAAACAACCAAAATTCCTTTCACGTATTATTCATCATTTCTTAACAGTGCAATTCAAATTTGGGTGAAAGAAAGGAGATAATTTTTTTCATTTAGCCGGTAAAGTTACATAAATTAAGTAATTTTACTGTTCATCAAATACAGATAGGTTTGGAAAAAATAAGATAAGTAAATTTAATAAAAGGAACCAAAATCTCAAATAAATTGAAAATATTAGGAATATACACACAGTTTAGGGAAAATAAAAGATTTTACTTCACACAAAAAATTACCCTTACTATAATTATAATATATAAGAACTTAATTAATAAAGTTATTAAATAATAAACTTCAAAAGCAGCTTGTGGAATTTTTACGAATTGAAATACAATAAAAATTATTAGAAGTATGCATTAAAAATGATTAGTAGTAGTACTAGTAATTATTAGTTGAGTTTCTTCTGAACTTGCAACATAAGGAATTCAAACGGGTTGATAATATTTTTAAGTACAGAGTGTTTACTATAGAATATCCCAACTTCGAAGATATAGGAGAACTATTATAAGACTAAAGAAGTTAGAACCTTGCAAGATTTGTTTTGGTTTTATTAACGTCGCACTAGAAGCAAAACGAGGACTATTGGCGACGGGCCTCGTAATTTTGAGCCGCCGTCAAGTGACGAGGATGACACCTGGACTGGTACTCCCTCTTCTAACTTCCCCACTACGCCAATGGGAGGACTTTGAACCTCGACAGATTTAATGTGCATCAGTCCCGGATACACGGCGGTTCTTTAATGACATCAAGGCTCAAACCTGGACTCGACGAAAACCTCCGAGCGCGAGTCTGCGACCATGACCACTAGGCTAGCAAGGCCCTACCTTTCAGGGAAAATTAAATTTAAAGCAATATTTTAAATTTTTATAAAATAAATATATTCAATGAGATGTCACAGCACCTGGGCATATGAACGTATCCCAATTTGTAATAGAATTTCCTCCACTTTTCTTTTTGGTTTTACAGGTTGAATGGTTGTAGTTATTAGTTCTTCAATGTTCGCCACTATTGACGGAAAAAACACTTTATCTTTCAAAGTAGCATCAAATGAAAAAAAAATCACAGTGAATTAAATCAAAACATCTGAAGGCTCCCGTCTACCAGCCATTTTGATTTCCTGAGAGTATCACCAGTGTAGTGACCGGGTGTGAAAAAATAGTCCATCTGTAGCTCATGCATGTCGAAAGAGGAGAATAAATGGGTACCTAGTGTCTGGAGGTATAGCCGGGATTGCATCAGGGGATATATCTTCCAGGTTGAGGAACCTCAGAGATTTACCTTCTTCAGGTAAGGTCGGGAATCATGACCTCGATGTATCCCAGTGATCATTTTCTTTCCTATGGGATTTACGGTCTTTGGTAAACATGGATGACGCGCCCCCGAGATACCCGAGTGATACTTCTCTGTTTTTGACCCTCCTTCTTGTCAAACGTTTTATCTTTTTTAAACTATTTAACATTTTTTTCTCTTTCAGCTGCACTTTTTCTTTCCCATTCAAATGGATAAAATAGTAAAGATTTGAAGACGGTAGCAGAAATTCCATAGGAGTAACATTTCGCTCACGATATCAAAGCCTTAAGGGCCACAGATTCAGGGTAAATTCCCTGTCTGCGATGCATCTACCGTATATTACCACCGCATATCTTCTAGTTATGCTTCTGGAGGTGTTAACATTGAGCATTTATAATTTTAAAAAGTCTAAAATATTATTTTTAATTTAATTTGTCTTTCTCCCCAAACTGTTAAAAACTCTCGTTTGTAATTGTAGTTCTTTAGATTTGGGACATTTACTCGTAAGCACCCTGCATAATTATACGAGTAAAAACTTTTTCCCAGAGGAAATTTAATTTTTCTTCTCAACGCGATGCTTGAAATTTCTATAATTTCCAGACTGCGAATAAAAGTATCATAACAGGAACTGTACTAAAGATTACTGACAAAAAAATCATTATCTAGAATTTAGATGACACATAATTATTCCTTTCCATTGTGATACTTTTATTTATTTTAATACAGCAGGATGAGATTTCTGAATTTTGAAATTATTTGTGCCTTGGATGTAAAGTAGGTTAATAAAAGAAAAAAAAATGTGTATTATAAGGTAAAGAATTAGCCAGAACAAAATCCTTTTGAATGTTAAAGTAAACTATTGCTCTTAAAATAAAAGCTAATAGATAAAACTGATCTTTTAAATTGAATTTGTTCTTCGATTTAGTACACAAGGATCGTGCTAATCAATTTCGTAAGGGATTGAATAACAAATAATAATTTACATTAGAATTCGGAAGTGCATCTTTATTAAAATCAATGCATGATATTCGGTCAAAGACATAAGAAACCTTTTTAAAGTTATGTCTAAATATGAATGGAATTCTTAAATGAATTATTTCTATACATTCAAGAGAACAATTCATGTTCCGTTGAAAATTAGAATTACAAACAGAGATATATGAGCGCATTCTCTCTTTTTAACTTTATCAAAAAAGCTTATTTAAGATTAATTAGAAATGAAAGCATTTTACTAGCCTTAAAAATATTGGATTTATTTATGTTAAATTATTAAAATAAATTCTTACTTTCGATGGAATTAAAAACGTTTATTAATTTACATATTTGTTTTACATGGTTAAAAGTGCATTATATATTTCTAATGAAAACGAATGCTTACATATTATTTGTTTAGTGTTTGTTTAAACAAGCATTTTTACTGCTATCGAAAGTAAAGACTTATAAATATGCATTCTAAGGAGCGTATAGATTTCCTGTTGTAAGAGGTTATACGAAAATGAATAAAAATTATTACGTCAGAATTCTCTGAAAAGGAATTGAATACCTTAAATTTTATTTAGGCTACGATTATTCCTGTATTAAATTTTTATTCTTTTCATCATTAAAAATTACATTTTAAAAACTTTATTATATTATGGATCTTAAATAATTATATTGTTTGCAATTTTCTGTTTGTTGGTTGGTTTTGTTAACAACGCATTAGTAGCAACACGAAGAATATTGAAGATGGACCTCATAATTTTTAACCTCGGTCAAAAGACGAGAGCGACACTTGGGCTGGTACCCCCTCTCCTAACTTCCACACCACGCAACGTGAGAATTTTGGGCCCCGACAGATGTAACGTGCCTCGACAGATTAACGGAGATCCACGACTGGGCAATTGCGGCCTGTAATTTTTTTTGGAAATAATGAATTTTATTAAGTAAAACAATTCGATATTTGCATTCAAAAAAAAATTAAATAACCCGAAAGAATCTTCAGTCTAACAAGTAGAAGTTCTCTCATATTTCCAACAAAACATCACATTATTTTTATATTAGAGCTTAAATTATGTAAGAAAATACAAATTTGCATAACATTTTAAATAAAATATATTTTTCATAGTATACGATATTGATAAAATAAATTTTCAAAATGTTTCTATATCAAAATGTTTCTATATCAAAATGTTTTCTTTTGATATAGAAATTGAATAAAATTCAAAATTAAATTTTTACTGAGAGCTTTTATCTTTTTAATGATATAGCTTCTAATGTTTCAATTATTAGATGAGAAAATTTATTCCTTTTCAAACTGAAAGTGAGTTGAATTTTCAATTTAGAAAGTCGAACATAATGAAGAAAAACGGATAGTTAAAAAGACAAATTTCAAACCAATAAACCTTTTAAACCAAGAAAAATTTATTTATGTCTAACAGAAAAATATTATGTTCCACTATTTTCATGAATAATATTCAAATTATATTCATTTTTTTTTTCTCATAGCCTTCATTGTAGTTTTTTTTCTCTTTCATTACGATGATACAGGTTCAAATTAATTCTATTTTCTTCTCTTTCCTATATTTCATGATTTAGCATATTTATTTTGTAACTTTTTCGGAAGTTAATTTAATTTCAGTTGGGAATATGAATATTTCAGATATGTGAAATATGTTTCGAAGTTTTATTTTCTATATTCTTTTAATTTTTATAAAAATCTGATATTCTAATTTTGTTGCGTTCCTTCAAAAAGTATTTTATTTATATTATGTTTTTTTTTTCAATTTTAAAGTACTATGCAGTCTTATTCAGTGAAAAAAATTTCTTGTTTAACTGAATTGTTTAGTGTAAGAGTAATAAAATGTAAAGTAGAGCTAATGTAAAGAAACATCCTTAAGGTATTTCGTAAATTTTATCACAGTTGATTAAATTAATATCTGAGAGAAAAATTGATTTATTAATTAAATTTAACTGATTTATTAATTAACATAGTTAATTAATTTCTAAAATATTTCACATTATAAAATACTGGATTTAAACATGTGAATAAAATAACCTTAATCATTTTTTGTAATTTTCGTGGAAGTAGAGATAGAGTTGATATCAACTTTAATGGAAAGGGAAGTTAGTTGTGTAATATTTTATTAACTTATAATATATTTAATTAACAGATAAAAATTATATAACTATGGAAATCGTCTACTGTCAACGATTCTATTAATATCATAATCCGAATCGAATGAAATTTTGTAGATGGACTATTTAGTTCACAAATTTATTTCGAATCAATTATTACGAAGGTAGTTCAAAAAGCCCTGGGATAACAAATGATGTAACTGATTGTCCATTGAGTCTGTTTCATTTCAAGTCCAAGAGTAAGAGACTCTTAGTATCCCAAAATAAACCATTTTAATAAGCGATGAGATAGTCTTTGTCTTCTTCGCAGCAGATTCATCGGAAGTTTCTCACTGTTTTATCTGTTGTTTGGTTTCGGATGTATAATGATGATTCTAGGACCCATTGATGGTGACTCCTCGAAGCAAAAAGACGACGACTGGTCGGGACACCAATCAAAGCTTACTCATGAATTAGAATCACATTTGTTTTGGTTCCGTTTAACAAATTGCTTCCCATGGGGATAATAGCCTTAGCAACACCATCTGCCATTTAAGCCACTTTCGGAATTCTAGAGATATTCAAGGGAAAAAGTTTGGCCATATACGAGATTATTCCGGGTAAAGGATTGAGCATTTAATGTGATTTTTTTTTCTTAAAATTCACAATATTTTAGACAAAGTTTTTTCTAATAAGTTTTTATTGTATTGTTTCTAACATTTTCTTTTCTGTTAAGTAAATTAAAAGATATTTATTCAAATTTAATTTTGTAGTTCGCACATTACTCACACACACACACACACATATATACACATTGAGCGGCGGCTCTCTTTAACAACGAACACAGAAGCTAAAAAGCCTCTGAAACTATCCTGAGAGGAATTCCTCTTGGCCTAGTGGATAAGAGCATTGCAAAAGCGATGGACAATTTTTACCGGAACGGGAGATCAAGGGTTCATATCCTGCCGGTCACTCAAGGTCAGTCGACCCCCACCCCCGCTACTAGATAGAAAATTATTCTCGCCGAAGTAGTGACCCAGGAATACTAAAGGACAGTACAGCCTAGAACTATTGCCTGCATGTATCCCCAGAAGCAAAACACTTGCCTCTGTGTGTCTCAGACAACTGTAAATATTCTCAATTAATGATATATCGTATAGGTTACGTTGCGCGGTTAAATAGATCCACCATCCAAACTCAAGGCAGCCGATGATGTCAAATAGAAACCGTAAAAAGCAATACAACAAAGAAGGGATGTATGTTATTGCAGAAATGGCTGAATAAACAATCTTCTCTTAAATATTGTTCAGAATGCTCATATCATCGTGAAGATACTGGAGGGGGAGTATGCGGTAGCTGTCACCAATAATGACGTTAAAACGCCTTAATAATTAGCCCGAGGGAGGATCCTAGCGTTCACAACCATAATCACTGGGCTATAGTGGCCACAACATTTGAAAGATCACAAATTACAAGTGCTGTTTGAGTCGACTGAACGCCCACTAGATCTTTCACTATTCGCAAAATTCAGCAAAGGGAAATGATATTTGATCGAAACTGATTATTAGAACATTAAGGCTACCTCATCCAAAAATACACAACCAGTCTAGTAATTCTGAATCCTTGCCAAATAATGACTGCTTTTCAGTTCATGTTCCCTTCACCTGAATTCCACCTATACCACGCGAAGACTTAAAGCCACAATCCTATTTAATTTGCATTCAGCAACATCTCGTCTTTCAAAATATTTTTTTATTATTATTATTTTGCGCTGAATCAGGAATTGAAACAAGAAATATGTTTTGAACAATGTGGGTCATGAAACGTGTGACCTTAATGTTTTTTTGAAAACTTTTTGGTATTTATTTTGCTTACGCCCTCTTGCCTTTTATGGTACGGATGGATCTTAGATTTGTCTTCAAGAGAAGTTATTAAGAATTATTCTCTGATCGAAAATGCACTAGATTTATTGCAAGTGCTGTAAGTTTTGCATCAATGTTTGAGTTTTCTGAATGCATCTTTGTAACAGAAAAAAAAATGCGATAATTATGTATTTATTCTAACAACTAATAAATTCATGTAGAGGTAGGGTGTTTATTTATTTATATTTTAAAAACATTTTAAGAAATTCGGAGCTTAAACACAGTAAAGAAGATTTATCAATTGAAACATTTATGAGTTTTTAGATACATGTAGAAATGAAAATGGTTAGAATAATTACGATTGAATATTTTTTACTTAATGATTATAAGATATAACTGTCGTTTCTTTTCATTTAAATTATTTCCTCAAAAATTACTAACATACCAAAACCTTATAAAATTTTATGTTTTACAAAATACTGTTAATTTGTTTGTGAAAGGTACAACTTTTTGCACTATTTTGTTAGTTTTATGTATTTTTATTATTATACTAAAATTAAAACGATTTTACCATAAGTATTTCTGTTCTACATCCAGGTTTTTAAAGTATAAAAGCACTTCGTAATTTTCAGCAGTTAATTTTAAAATCTTTGCCTATTTTTTTTTATTCTAATCGCCTTCTACTGATTTACGATATAATTCACCGTCATTATTTTCGAACACATTTCTCTGAAACTCTGTCGCCAAGATTCACTCTCATACTTCCTTAGCCTCTTAGCACGACGTGAGGCGGCGAATCGAAAATTTTCACTCAGCAATCTATATCTCCAAACACAAGCCGTTAATTTCAAGCCTAGTTGCATTTAAACCTCCCTGCTCTCATATCTCTTACCATGTTCCCTGGAACCGCAGAACACCCCTTAATTGTCGTTTGGTGCCCTCGCAGAGCGACATCTATCTTACACGGAGTCTCGAATACAAGACAGATAGGTGGCTGAAATTTTAAATTAAAACCATTCATCAAAATCTTTCTCCTCCGGTGGGTGGTAACTTGGAATGAGGAATTGGAGATACTTGGATGACTTGACATCATGTTTAGTTCTCCACAATTCATTTGGGAAGTTTAAGGTACGTTCCCATGCTTGGGTGGGATTATAGGTAAGGGGAGAGGGGGAGTCTGTTCGTGTACGAGGTGGCAGGGGAATGCTGGTTTCGTGCAAGAAGGTACCGCCAAAGGTCGGAAGTTATCAACGATGCTAAGATTTTTACGGCTAACATACTTAGATATTAATGTTGCTTTTCCATGAATTAATAAAGTATTTACAATACATTTTTAAGACAAATTTTTTTTAAATATTTTATTTCATTACACAGGATTTCTCACTTAAATTTACCATTTTACAAGTCCAAATAAATATTTATAAAATATATTCAATCCTACAATATTCGACCAAACATTTTTATCAATAAAAACATTCATTGAGCAAATAATAAAGTCCCATAGCCAAATTTGCTTAATTTCTGAGTTTAGTTTAATTACTGAAATGTGTTCTAGGTATGATTATTAAGACGTTGCATCGAATTAAAATGCCAGATAAATTCTTTTACAGTACACTGGCTTCTAAAAGTTGTGATTCAACCTCCCGTTTTCATATTAATTGAAAACAAATATACATAAAGACGTGAAAATCGATTGAACTGTGCATTAAAAAGAATTTTTACTTAATTTTACATAATTTTGACACCCCGCATGACTTATAAATAAAAAATTATGTATGCGAAATTTCACCGTTAGATAAAAAAAAAACCAGAGTTTTGAGCAAAAAAATTAAATAAGCGGTTTTTATAAGGAACGTGTCCGCCTCCACTTATTATGAATAGGCTGAGTTGCCTATTCCAAATTGTCAAGTTGTCGGACCCTGATAAGACAAGCAACGTCTATTTTTTCCCCTAAAGATTCATAAGTACAAAATCAAAATTAAAACTTCAGTTTCGACCTACAAAACGAATATGACTGGTCATAGAAATGCTTGTTGGAAGATTACTCAAACCGAATAGGTACGGTAAAAATGCTTTTTCTTATTTGTTGTTTAAAAAAATGATGGAAACGTATTTGATATGTATATGTAAAAACACCAAATCTTGGTTTCTTCCGAGATATATTCAAAAGGTTTTATTTAGTACTAATGGTTGAGAGAGACAGCAGGCATCAATATTCAAACTCATAGTTTTTTATGGATAGCAGAGAAAGGAGAGGCATCGAGTTGCATGGTGTCGGGATCAACACATATCCGAAAATGCGTGAATCTCGATAATATCTGCATGGAAGGAGGCGGTGGTATATAGGCGGCATGAATTTTGTGCTAATGTTTATATTGCAGAAGCCTGGTGGACTAACTTTTAGTGCGTATACTTTTTAAATTCCCAAACGTAATTAAACTTGGCATATCAAAAAAAAAGGGAAAGTCCTGTTTTTTACCTGACGTGTGAATTCAAAATAAAAACCAGTGGCCATGATTGAAAACCAATCCCGAGACTAAAGAAATCTAATAAAAAAACCCTAAGACTTTAATTCCACTAAATTTTCGTATGGGTGTGTAAACAAGTAGTCCATTATTTGCATGAGTTGTCATGTTTCACGCAATATTTCTCCGCAATAACAAGAAATTTGTATTCTTTAATAAAAATTCACTGTTTTTTTTTCCTTTATTGAAGATATAGCAGAAGTAAAATACTGTATTTAATCAAAATCTGTATTTGAGAGAGCTTTGAGAAAGACCAAAATAATATTCATGTTGAAAGGGAAAAAGTATTGCATCTAAATTAAGTTGAAATGCTAATAAAAGGAACACACATGATAGATCTCTTCAGAGGAAAATTAATACATTAATTTTAATTTTCATGAACTACAAAATGCTTTCTCTCATTCTCAAAAGCCATCACCAGGACCAGACAACATCATTTACTAAATGATAAAGCATTTGTAAGAAAATTCTTTAATTGTTCCTTTAAAATCTTAAGTCCGAATCTGGAACAATCACTTATTTCTACATTCATGGAAATATGCCCTTATTTTTCCCATTTTAAAGCCTGACAAAGACCTAATGAATTATGGAACCATAACCCTCACGAGTTACCTGCGTAAAATCCTGGGGGGTGGGGGAATAAAAAAATTATTAAACTGAAATTTTTTTTTCAAAAATTCTAGCATTCTATTTATTAGGGTCTAAAGTTTTGGGGGACTGTTTTTCGGCGTACATAATTTATCTTCATTATTTAAAAAATTTGAAGATGTAAATTTCATAAGTATTAAGTCTAATATTAATAGAATATGAAAAGAGTGGTGTGTGTGTGTGTTTATAAATTTTCCTAAAAAGTTCAAATTTAGGTCAATCGCTTTAATAGCAAGGAACGAGGAATAATGCTACACTGTGAATCCTTTTAGTATGTAAATATTTCTTTATCTTAACATAATTACAGTTTAAAATCCTTGAATTCGTCTCAGTACGTATTTTCTAAGTTTCCTTTATTAATTAATTTTATTTATTTATTTTTATATGAAACAAAACAACACTATATGAATAAATTGAAAAACTAAATGATTGAATCATGTAGAAAAGCTTTTATTGTATTATCTTAAAACGATGTAAGATATTATTTCACAAGCAAAGTAGAGTTCTTATTACTTAATATTTAAATTTTTTAAAAAAACATTGAAATTCATTCTGAAAAAATATCAGA
The DNA here is from genome assembly GCA_019974015.1 of Nephila pilipes. NCBI lineage: Eukaryota > Metazoa > Arthropoda > Arachnida > Araneae > Nephilidae > Nephila > Nephila pilipes. Next base: position 370,370 of record BMAW01018758.1, on the reverse strand, counting down.
CTTAATGAAATTTTGATAACTTCTACATTTCTTATATTTCCGTTATATATATGAAACCGATGATAAATATTCTAATTCCAAAGTCTTGATTTTCTCGGAGGGGAACATTTTATTAAATTACTTTGAAACAACAGAATATTTTTTTCTAGTTTCTCTTTAAAATAATCGAATATTTACTTTTATTTCTTGATATTTAAGGAACACGAACAAAGCTTCTAACCTTATATGTTCTATTTGTTGCATAGAAATTCGGTGCAGATATCGAATAATTTACTGCATTGACACGTATATTTCGTAATAAAATTCGAACATTTACTTGTCTTGATAAGATTAGCGTTATTTGATAAGTAGTTTCAAACTTCGAAATAAATGTTCAAGACAGATAGTTTTCTGTTGTTAGATTTGAGTGTTTTATCTGTTCAAAATAATTAACATAATTATTAAAGGGAGAAAGTAAACTGAGGAATTTAAAAATCTGTGAGGGTAAAATTTATGTTTACGCTTCGATAAATTATGTATCTACAACATGCAAAATTTTGTAGAAAATAAAATAAATTCGACATATATGCATGCACAAAACAGAAATATATGTCGAATTTCTAGATGTTTAGTTTCGATAACAAGTCTTATACAATAGTTTGTAATTCTTAACTGAAAATTAATTTGTTGAGTACATTATGTATCTTTTTACAGTCATTCCAAATAACAATTTCATATTATTTTTTATGATATGCTTGTAAAGGGTGAGAAAATATAAAGGGTTTTTACGACTTTTTTTCCTTATGAATTTTATTTATTCATATTGCTTATTACATGTACTTAACTTAGATTTTGTGTTTGATAAACTTTGTATATAAATAAACAAATCATATAAAAAGTAATTTGCTACACACATTTGATCCACGAAGAGAAATTATTTTTCTTCTCCAAGAAAAACAACTAAACTCATCAAAAAACTTTTTTTTTACTCCCCATAAAACAAAAACAACAGCTTAATCGCGCATTTAAACACCGCCAACAAACCCACAATTCTTTAAGCAAGCCTCCTTAATTAAGCCTACGATTTGCTGGGACGAAATTAAAAATCCTGACAAACTTCCCCATAAAACTCATAATTCTTAAGAAAACCCGAGAAATCCCGGTTAACGCTGCTGCTGCTTGCAAAGAATGATACAAACACCACCATTTCCGAGGAGCCTCCGAATAACAGGTTGCATCTCTCCCACACTTTATCATGGGATGCTCCAGCTCTCCGGTACCGAGTCGTTTTAATGAGGGCCTTTTAAGATTAACTGGTCTGTAAATTGTTTCGCTCTGTACATGGGGTTTAATGCATTCTGTGGTGCAATGGTCTGTAGGCGCTTTAACAAGTTGCTACGCCTGACGTATTGAGCACAAATTTATTTGCATGTGCAACCGATTTTGAATGTCGTTTGTGAGAGAGAGCGCTAAGCGCTTTGTGCGTTCGGTTCATCATTAACGAGGAGGATGCAACGCATTGGGGTGAAAAGTCAGTGTTTTGGTTTAGAAAAATTTATTTTTTGGGTTTAATTGCTCGGGGCTGCATTAAATATTCAATTTTATGTTTTATTAATTGGAATATTTCGAATTCTCTTCCAGCGCTCGGTATTAACGCTTTGTGTGTTGGGTTCATCATTAATGGGATGGATATAGCTAGCTTTGATGAAAAGTCAATGCATTGGTTAAGAATCACTTGTGGTTCTCAGATTTAATTGCATAGAATTCGATTAATAATTCAATTTTAATTAATATTAAAGGGCATATTTCTAATTCTTTTTCAGTGTTGTAACACGGATATTGTACCTTAATGAAATACCTCTTTGCTTTGCACATTTTAATGATAACACTTTAAATTTATCTCGATTTTCACTAAAAAGATATTACTAGAACAACATTTTTTGAGTCATTATTTTCTTTCTCCTTTAAAGGATTTATTAAAATTTATTCACTTATCAAATGTAGTATGTTTTGGTTGAAATATAGGTTTTTCAATTCTGTTTCGCCCTTTTGCAAATATAATTTAATCTTTTGCAAATTTTCTACAATATTTAGCAAATTAAATTCGGTCCTTAGATAATAAAATAAATGGCGGCAACAAAAATGGAAAAACTGGAAAAATTTCCTCCATTAGGAAATGAAATACTTTCTGCAGCTATATTTCTTTTGATTCCTGTTGGTTGAGTCTAATTTGCAAAAAATGATTTAAACCGAAACACTTGTATCTTTCAATGATGTAATAGTTAGTACATAAAGGAAGAATGGAGTAAAAAATATATTTCTAGGCAGCTTTAAATGTAAAAGAAAAGAGAGAAAAAAATGAATTATATTTACTCATAATTATTGTAAACCAAATTACTTCCTATTTCCATTATTTGGAGAAAACTTTCCAATTTCTATCAGGAGGGGTTGAAACCTGGATGATTACAGATTTAATATCACATGACTAAAAAAACTATTCAATGTCTAATAATGTGTAAATTCAACATAACGTCAACAATACTTTGAAAATTAAAATGGCTTAAAATTTTGTATATTCTTCCATTAGTTCTTGTTTGTCCCGACACAAAAGCAACTACAGTCGCAGTCTCGCAGATCTGTTCACCTGTGTGGAGCAGGTCGTTACGTATTACGGTGGTTTTCGTCGAAACGTGAATTCCAGCCTTGATGCCACTAAAAATCCGCCTTGTAGCCGGGGCTGATGTATGTTAAATCTGTGGAGGCTCAAAGTCCTCTCATTGGTGCGGTGTGGAAGTTAAGAGAGGAATGTACCAGCTTAGGTGTGATCACTTGACCGTGGTTCATTTTTAGTTTAGTTTTGTTCAGTTTTTATTTACGTCACACTAGAAGCAACAAAAGGGTTATTGGCGACGGACCTCGTAATTTTGAGCCTCGATCGAGTGACGAGGACGACACCTGAGCTGGAACCCCCTCCCCTAACTTCCACACCACGCCAACGGGAGGACTTTGAGCCCCTACAGATTTAACGTGCATCAGTCCCGGCTACACGGCGGGTCTTTGGCGGCTAAGGATCGAACTCGCAACTGAACGAAAACCGTCGGCCACGAATCCGAAACAGGGACCCCTAGGCTACCGCGATCTTAAAGTACAGAGTAAATGTTAATTCGAGATAATAAATTTATGGTCATGTGTGTTACTTTCACAATATGCATATCAATTTCTTGTTACAAAAAATATGTATAAGAGAGCACTTAAAATATTTATATAAAACAGAGTTTATTGTTTCATCAACTGGTATTTTGTTTCTTAATATTTTGCATGAAATATGTTACCTGCCATGCTCTAATCCGAGACCACTGTCGCTTTAAATAAATTAAAAAATCACATTTCCCGAAATTCCCACCAATATAAAACGAATGAACGGACGACTAATCTCACTGACCAAAGGATCTTGATATTAATCTCATTCAAAAAAAATTTATTAAGTCTAAAACGTTTCACTTTCCGAATAATGTGGATTCATATGTATGAAAGAAAAAAAAAAGGCATTAATGTCGGCACTCAACAGGAAATCGTGGCTTCAACCGAACAAAAGATTAATCTGGATTCCTAGAAAGAGAAATAGAATCATGATGTCATTATTTCTAGGAGTGATAGCACAAGCGATTCATTATCACAGAAACCGTAGTAAAAACACGTGTAAAGCAGAATCACGCCTTACTAAACCGAGTGATAGCAGGATCCGACTGTCATTAAGGGAACTGAAAGTCATTTTAAGTCCGTCTTCGTTCTCCTCGCAACAGCTACAATAATGGTTGGCAATATTTATCTGGTGGAAAAGGTACCACATTCCTCTTTCAAAAGTAAGAAAAAAAACTAATATCTCATTTTCACGGCCGTCCAAAATGCTGTTATATTGATACGTGGGTCTTGGAACAGAAGGTTTTGATTCAGAATAGTCCCTCTCGAATGCTTTGAATTTAAAAATGAAAAGTCCGAAGAGGGTCCTTGTCCAATTTTACTCAGGAATGTTTAATATTCATTCCAGAGAAAAGGATGCTTTGTTTCTCATTGTGGCGACCCTGCAACCCTCCCGGGGGCTCATTAAAATGAGAAGTTCGAGAAAATTTCTCACTTTCCCACACGCAATTTCGATGGAGACACACCACACACTAACGAGAACATCCACTCAAACAAAATGAATGTATTTATCAATTATCTAAGTTTGGGGCACCCCTTGTCCTCCTCCAAGTATATAAAATTAAGTATAAGTCTATTGTGTCTCTGTTTGCTTAATAAATCAAATGAATGCACGAAATGATGGTCTCTTCATTTGAGTCATTGTTCTCATTCATCATATTCTATTCTCACCTATGATTGGAGTATCTTCTCCCAACTTTGCGATCATTTCGCCTTGTTCATTATTTATAAATGCAGTTAATCTTTAAATTACTAGTTTAAAATAATCAGCTAAGTCAGAGAAGAAGATTCCGTATCCGTACGAAAGAAAGAAAGAAAGTGTAGTTCATTTATCTCTTAGCTAATTGCAAAATCGTAATTCCGGTAAAGGATTTTCGGCTCACTGGAACAGTTAGAATCAGTAGAACAGAATAAATCCGAAATTACACAATGAAGTAATTAAAAATAAAAATGAGCCAAAGCAAAAAAGAAATGTGACGAGGAAGAAGTTTCAACTTGAAATTCCCTCTACAATGGCCAGAAATGATCGAAGGAAAACACCTAGTGCTCACTTTACATGAGTCTATAAAACACTAATAGGTGAATTTCTCCTGCTTCTTCAGAACTTTCAATTTTCCTTAATATCTAGCCAGTTTTATGCAGAGTCAAAGTACCTTTTCATCTCGCTCTTGTCAACAGTGCCGTGTCTTATGATTCCCGCACGCTGACCACCGAGAATGGGGGATGCAGTTGTGGATAAATAATCTGGTCAAGTATGAACAATCAAATGCAAGGAATTCATCCTTCTAAAACAAACTATATAAAGGGTAGAGTTAACTTCCACCATCATCAGCTTCTGATTACCATTTTTTTAGTTATCTGGTCAAATCGTCCATTGATATTTCTGTGAAAACTTTAATTTATTTTAAATGCCTTTTTAATATTAATAAATTGCAGTTTTTTTTATATGTCTAATTGCTGCTACCTTTTGACATATTTAGAGTTAGGTGACTATCTACTGCTGAGCACCTTCAAGATTCCGTACTAATCCAGATCTCCAAAAATCCTCCCACTTCCCTAACCTTCTGAACCAATCAAGTAGTAGCGATGGGGTATTGGTTGACAAGAAGGAGGGTCGAAGATAGAGAAGGATCGCTTAGGTAACTCGGGGGTGCGTCTCCCGTGTTTACCAAAGACAGTAAACTCCATGGGAAAGAAAAAGATCACTAGCGTGCCTCGGAGTCATGATACCTAAAGAAGGCAAGTCCCAGAGGTCCCCTAATATAATGCACAATGACAGGGTGCCTGGCTATACTCCTAAACGCTAGGTACCCATTTTAGTCGCCTCTTACTACATGCATGAACTACAGTGGATCTCTTCTGTCAAATCCGGTCACCACACGGGTCTTGTTCGAATCAGAACGAGTGATTTGGCAAGATAAGACTTCGATTTTAAATCATACTCTAGAATTGACGCGTTCAGTGGGATTCGAAAGGGGGCTCGTCTTATCCATTCTTCAGTGATTAATAAATCATTTTGCTTGTTCTCTCGTAACTTTAATCAGAGTCTGGTAATTATTGACTCATTAAATAGACGGAAATATAGCGGGAGAACTAAATAATGAAGGACGATCGTCACAAAGTAAGGGCATTAGGGTCTAATAGAAATAGTATGTAAAAACATTCAATATTCTGTAAAATATATTCGATGGAATTGAGGTTTGTACGAAGGTATTTTAGCTTCCAAAATTTTGAAATAATTATTATATTTTTTTGACAAAATAATGCTTCCTTTCATCTATATGATTACATAAGTTTCATAATTTTTTTGTTAGACTAAACTATTATTATTCTAAATCTTCTGTCTCTTTCGTAACATTTTAACAATTTCCAAATATAAACTATTCAAATATCCCATGGCATTATAGATAAGTCTTTGTTCATTATACCTTACACTTTCAAGCTGCATTATTAACGTTATGTAAATATTTGTTCCTTCACATTCATCAACCTAAACAATGCTACAAGAATTTTAACTCTGAAAAAAAAACCAATGAAAGGATTATTAAAAAGTATATACTCGTACAATTTTATTGAATATCTTCTTTGTTTGCATAGAGAGAGTATATCAACAAATTTTAATTTAAGGTTGTTGTTTTTTTACTAGTCTTCTGAATAGTTAATAGATTTTGATGACAAGTCATATATATATGAAATTAAAAATTTCTAACTTATAATATATGTGTTACAATATATAGAGGAAATGTTTTCAGTTATCTTTTTTTTTTCTTCTGTAAAATCTTTTTGAAATCTAAGCATTTTATAACATAAAAAATGAGAAGTAAAATATTAATTTGAGGAAATATATGTAAAGCTTTCTAATCAATTAATTGTAAATAATTTTTCAACGAAATATTTAGCTTAAATTTCTTGTTAATGAATAATTTATGATTTAACTATGAATGTTTAGTTTAAAGATTTTTATTAAAATTATTCATTTCATTTCTGTGCAAGTATAGTGCAATGATTCCACACAAAAAAAATTAATATAAATGTTAATAATGTAGGTACGCTATTTGCTTTAATCCTATGTTTGATATCTCTAAATATTGATGAAATTTTATATTAACAATATTAATACAAAAATAGCTTTCTTTCAAAATTAGATGTATTTACAGCACTATTACAGCTAGAAATTCTAATTAAGTTGATTAGGTTAGAATGATAATTTCTCTATTAAAATATGTTTCATAAGTAATTAATTTTTCGAACATATTAGCTAAACAAAGAAATTGGATTACGAATTAATTTAAAATGTGTTATTATTTTTGGTACTTAACACAGAAGTTTTATAATGTCTGTAATTGATTAAAATAGTACTTTTTCCAATAAGATAATTCTTAGACGAAAATAAATATTTGTTAGTCTTAATATTTCTGCGAGTGAAACATTGTTATAATTTTTTATAAAATCTCTGATTTGAATAACTCCTAGCACTTGAGGTATTGAATTAAAAACAAGAAATTTAATTAAAACTTAATTACTACTAACTATATTTAATTTTTAAAAAATTTTATTCTCTATACTTTATTTAGTTAAAAGTAGAATTAAATAACACTTTGTTCAAAGAACAAAAACATAAAGGAAGGACAAAATCAAAAATTTTAAAATTAATAAATAGCTAATAAATGCATTTTGCATCACAGAAGTAATAAAATTATGTGCGTTATACATATCAGAGATAAACTGTTATGCATAGTTAACATAAAAGAGATATCATGAAATGCAGACGACACTTGCGCCTGTTGACGGTTAAAATTGAGGCAGGTTTAAACTACATCTGTCCACTTATAAAGCGCTTTTTATTCCTATCAATGCAATTTCGATTTGCTGGTGAAGCTTCTTTGTGGGACCCAGAGACACCCTAGATCGTTTTCGTTCCCTTTAATAAACACAGGAGACGCTTCCCGCTGGACACCCTAGGGATCCTTCTCTATTTTCCACCCCTATTCTTGTCTGCCAGATTTTCCTTTTCCTTCCATCCCTCTTACATTCCTGGTTATACATGGCTTGGCACATCACAGCTAAATTTGGCTCTTGCGCTATAAACTTACTTCCACTTACTCACATTTGCAGTTTTCCCTTGTGAACGGTATTCAGAGTATGTTGTTTTTCCAGTCATTATACTGCAATTGATATACATTATGAGATGTACTGAGCGTCAATCGGAACGTTTTCCGTCGACGCCATTGGCAGTCTCCGATTGAAAATCTCAGGAGTACTTGAAGCCTGCGCAGTAGCTATTTATGTTATTTGTCGTGATTCTGAGTGTGTTTTAGATTCCGATTCTAGTTTACCTTTGAAATATGTTCATCCAGTACTTCAAGGCTGGGATGTAATATTCGAATGCACAGGTTACCACTTCGGCGGAAGTCTGTTAGTGGTCCGGGTTTGTCTGGTTTGAAATGCCTATTTGCGGATCCGCATAAATGCTCCTTAGATAACTGAATAAGAAAGGAAATCCCTATTGGCCAAGTAACTGCGGTAGCCTATTGGTAATTGTAGCAGACTCGTAGCCAGCGTTGTTTTCGTCAAGTCGTGGGTTAGAGCTCTGATGCTGCACAGGACCCGCCATGTATCGAGTCTGGTGAACGTTAAATCTGATCGAGGTCCCAAGTCCTCCCGTGGCGCGGTGTGGAAGTTTGAAGAGGAAATTTCCAGCTCAGGTGTTATCCTCTTCACTTGACTGATGCTCAAAAAGATGAGATCTAGTATCTTCATTTAAGATAAAATTTATCAGAAAACTGTGATTGCTGATGTGATTTAATTTTCTTAGCTTACCTCATTTATAATTTTAAATTCAACTTTCAGTTAATTCTTAATTCTAGAAAAGGATGTTTTTCGGTTAAATGCGTAAAAATATAAAAGCGAATATTTATGTACTGCAGCTTTATATGAATTGCGAAGCAGCTTTCTTTAAATCAATTGAAATGATTAGGCTGTTTAAATACTTGTTAGAAAAAGTTACTCACATTTTGGATATTTACGATAATTTTGAGAGATTGCATTGCTTAAACCTAAACTATTGAAACTCCAGAAATGTTTTCGTAAAATTAAGAACGTTACCTGCTGATTAACCTCAAAAAGTTACGTAAACAAAAACACCTCAACGAAAAACTAGATTTTTTTTCCTTATATGTATATTCAATTGTGTGCTTTCTTTTTTTAAATTCGTACTATTAGCTCACACTCTCCTACATATATCTTGTTCAAATTTTCAATCATTAATAAAATTATTTTTATTCATCCACTCAAGTTCAAATACATTTTTTTAAACTTGTAGTGGATGAGACTCGATGTTAATACAGTTTTTTCAAATATTAATTAAATTTAATTGGTGAAAATTCAGTTTAGCCAAACCGCTTGGAGCGATTTCAAAAAATGCCAAACTTGGCGACTTTTTTTGGCTGAACGTTAAGTCCGCGAAGCCGACCAGGGTAGCCACGCTTGGCAAAATACCGCCCAATAATTCCTGTCGCCAATGGAGTTAGGGCTAAACTGCATTCCAACCATTTAATTTACCGGATGAATTAAGAAACAAGCCAATGCTTCTACTGTGTCATTTGTCTTGAAATGGGCTAAGTTGGTAGAGCGTCGGCGTAGAATCATCATGCCTTCGTGTCGAAGCATAAATTTTTTTAATTTGATTTTCAAATAACTAATTTTAGTTTTATATGGGAGAGAAATTTTTTCTCTTATATAAGATATTTAGCAGGATATAAATTTAGGAATAAATACTGTCAATGAAGAAAAGGTGTAGATAGCTGGAAAGAAATTTCTTTTGCAACTTAATATTGTGATTCTGTCATATGTATATATATATATATATATATATATATATTTATGTTAATTGTAATTATTTAATGAAAAGTAACAAAAATTAAAAAAAAATGTGTTGACCTAAGTAGGAATTGACTTAATTTTTTTTTACATTACTTGTTTATTTTGAAGTACTGAAACATATACTAGTTCGAAATAAAACTTCAAAAGTCCTCTATTTAACATAAGGAAAATTCGCTATGTACCTCTACCTTTCCCTCATTTAAACTTTTGAGACACTAAAATTTTCAATTTTCTAGACACTAAAATATATTTTTCAGTAGTACCATAACATAATGAGAGCTTTTAAATTACAACTATATCTTAGTTAAATATTAATTTGAATAGATGTACTTTTTATAAAATTAAGATCGAGAAATCGGAACTACGAAAATGATAAATGTTAAGCTAAATAAAATCTTCCGAAAACTTTTATAATTACGTAGAGAAGAGTTTTCACTACACTTTTAATAATCAATAATTTCATTTCAGTGTTTTTTCGTAGGCAGATAAATCACTGCATGTCGTGAGGAATTATTTTATATTTTCTCTTTCAATGGAGTAATATAGTTTGAAATGACTATTTGAGGATATCAAAAAATATAAATTAACGTTTATGAAAAAATATAAATCAATGGTTTTTTTTTAAAGTTTGGGTTAGTTCGCGTGTTTGCTTATATAGGGTTAAATTTTATTTGATAACACAACTTTTCTTGCTTAAATGCATTGTTATTAGTATTTTTCCAACCATCTGGTGTTTTTCGTAATCCGGTAGTGCTCGTTTTTTATATCTGCCGGATAAGCAAGAGAAATATGTTTTTGATTTTGATCAACCCAGTTTTATTCATATTTGATTCGTCAACAAATTAATGTTAGTTGATTTTTATCTTTAATTAGAATTATAAGAAATTTTGCATGATATTCATTCTCATTTTTCCTTCGTTCAAACATTTTGTCCACATACGTCTGGTAAGAAATTATCTAAAAAAATGGAATGCTTTGGGAAGAGTTAAGCCTAACATATTGCTGTTAAATTTATAGAGATAAGCCACATTCATCTGAATAATTACTTCTATTTATGTTCTAGATAATTACTCATGGTTATTTCTGAATAATTTCAGTATTAGTTTCAGGAAAATGGGAACGATTTTAAAAATGTCGATAGCTTTTTGAGTTTAAAAAACAAGAAATACGTAGTTATCCCTTTGTTTTGGTTTTGAAAACGCCACGGTTTTGAAATCGTAGATTATACCTGCAAATAAAATAAAGTTTAGTCAATATTTTATTCCGAGATATGTTATTGTACACCTGAATATTCTACTCTGTAAATTACTCTCTTTTTATATCTTAATTTACGTCTTTTTATCTTAAATTACTCTCTTATTACTCTCTCACACTTATATTATCAAAGCGTGAAAATGAGAATAGATTAATCAATATCTTCCCGTCTAAATGGAATGGACGGAATATATAGATAATTAAAAATACAAACATTCTTTAAAATCTAATATATAGCGATGAAATATCCTCTGTATGCTCACGAGTGATGATAGCGTAAGTATTTTCTAATCATAGAGCATTAATATTTGTCAAGTTATTAGAATTTTTCCTTTTCTTATACAGAAAGAAAAGGAGAAATGTAAAAAGTGACAAAAAATTAAAATGTGCCATATATTAATGTATCAACTTTCTTAATAGATTATACGCTGTTTTGAATACATGTAGGAAAACAATTCATTTATCAACTGCGATTTTGTTTGTTTATTAACCTAGCACTGGTGAGCATCCCGAGCAACCTGAACTGGTACTACTCTCTCTAAACTTCCACATCACGCCAACGAGAGAGCTTGCAATCTCGACCAGATTCAACGTGCATCTGCCTCGACGGGTCTTTAGTGTTATCAGGGGCCCACAACAACGCCACTAATAAGTCCACGACCATGACCATTAGGCTACCACGGCCAACGACTGTAAAGCTCGAGCATAAAAATTAAAAGGAAACTCAATTACAGGAATTTGCAAATGAATGGATATGTTATAATCGATATCAAATGTTACCTGAAGAAAAAAATGATTTACTGAGAAATTTAAGGCTTAATTCCCAACATAGAAACTGAGGAGGAGAGAGCATAATTTTTCCGAAGCCTGTGAGGTTCATAGGACTCAAAAAAGTTTAGACTTTATACGTGTTAAAAGAAATGCATTCTATATGAGGAATTCTTGACTGGAAGACCATAGACCTTCTTAAGCGCTTACAGAGTTGGAAGACACAAAGCTCTTCCCTTAATAATATCCTTTGCGTAAATTTCAGAAAAATTAATTGTACATAACTTAATTTACGGCACTTATTCAAATTAAATACATTTACGCTCTAGCATGCCTGTAAAAAATTAAATTTAGCCTTAAATTTGTATTACGTATCAACTATATTTAATGCATTATTTTTATTTTAATATAATAAAAAGAATCTGCATTCTTAAAGTGCCTGCTAAGACATTCATGTATAATTGCATCATATTTTTAATCTATTAACTTTTTTTCATCAAAAGAACTAGTTTCTTTCAAACATATGTCTTACGCGTATATTTATATAGCTTTAAATATAAACACAAGGGGGGAGACTCGCGAGAAGAAAATTTCATTTCAAGAAGCCCAAAACTTTTTACTTTATTAGAAAAGGGATTCGCTGAAAAAAAGTAAAGAATCTCTTATTTGAATGAATAGGAATGGAACTAGCTTTTTCATTTGACTGATACCTCACTGCCTTCGAAATCTGATTTTTAAGAATTCTGAAATATAACCTTAAAAGAGCTTTAAAGGATTGGTTTTATTAAAGTCTCTCTAGAAACAACACTAGAGCTAATGGCGACGGACTTTGTAATTTTGAGTTTTGTTTAGTTTTTATTAATGCCGCACTAGAAGCAATACGAGGGCTATTGGCGACGGACTTTGTAATTTTCTACCTCGGTCAAGTGACGAAAAGAACTTTAGAAACGTCGCATTAAGAAAATGTAAGCGAAGCCTTTCACTTATTAATTAAGTTAAGGTAGCAAAGCTTTATTAGATACTTGTATTTGTTTACTTTCAAAGCTTTCTAACCCCCGAAACAACGTTTTCTGATCAAATGAAATATTTTTATAAACATTCCCATGAAATCATACAACACTGGCAAATTTCAAAAGAAATCCAAAGTTCCTCCGAATCGTCCGCACTTATTTAACGTTTCAAAAAAAAATTCTATCTGGCTCCTCACTGATATATTTATGGGAAAAAAAGAAGTCAAATCGACTTTTCACATACGTTTCACCCAAGATAAATATATTAATAGAAATAGCCCTATTTTTTGGAGTTATTCAAACGAATAAAGACAACCAAAGATGCGGGAAAGAAATGCGTCCATTTTTAAAATATATTGTATCTTTTCCCCCAAAACTTGATATTTCGTACAAATAGGGGGTTTTGTATTCAGTTGTGCGAGTGAACGATGGATCGCCATTTTTTTCTCTCTTAGTTTGAAAGAGCAGATATGGGCTGTTTGAACAGAACAAAATATTATTTCTCGAACTAGTGTAAGCTTACTGTTTGCTTAGAGTTGGATTAATGTGTATTTAAATATATGCGCATTACTTGATACTATTCAAAAGATATTAATCACATTTAAAAAAAAGAAACAGAGACGTAAAAAGTAAATATTAACGATCTTGTATTTATCATTGCTAGAAGGAAATGAATTATGGACCGATATTTAATCTGTGATTTATAGCTCTTGTTCCATTTTTATAAAGTAAAAATTTCATGACGAAATATTTTTTTCTAGTAATCAAGAATATTTTTGAAATATTAAGTGTAATCGATTAACTTGATTTATATCGATGATATTTTTCTTTAGTTTCTTAAATTATACATTTTTAATCGCAAAATGAAGTAGATTCCTTCTCCTCCTCCCCTTGCCCCCCCCCAAAAAATGCAAGCCTGGAAATATTCGAAGGTATAATTTTAAAGAGCTTAAAATAATCGTATAAATGCTTAGAACTAATTATAGCATATATTCGCTTAAATAAAGAAACCAAAACTGATAAATAAAGACTAGAATTGAATGATAAATTATCATAATTTTGAAAGAATTGAAGTTTAAAAAACATTGATAATTCATTGTTCCTAATCCAAATATTTTATTTTCGGTCTACGGTTTGTATTGTTATAAATATCAAAGATCGAGGAATCATTTTCTTGGTGAAAGTTTCTAAGATATGAAAAAGAAGAGAGAGGGGAAATCTCATAGATTATTTCGTCTATATTAAGAAATTAATTAAAGGTTTTTTTTTAAATATTGAAAAAAAATTTTAATGAATTGTTTCGAAAACAAATGTGTGCGTAATCGATTAGTTTTACAGAATCCAAGTATTTTTTAAAAGAACCAACTATATTAATATAAATAAAAATCAAAATAAAAAAGAAAACCATTTCATAACTCATATAGTCTAAATGAAAACCTTATTCAATGAGGAAGAAAATATTATTTTAAATTGTTTTACAAAAAAAATGATCACACTTTTGAAACTTACAGTAGTAGCTCAAGTCTAAAGAATGGAAAGAATAATCAAAGAAATGAAATAAATACAAAACAAATGCTATTCGTCTGTCCCGATTAAGAGTCCAATTTTAATCGGACTCTTTGTCCCGACTTTATTAAGACTGTCCAATAAAGAGGTTACATTTAGAAGAAATAGTTTGAAAATCTTATTTTAAAAATGATGCTCTTAAAAATTATTTAAAATATATGATGATTGATTCTGTTTCTAATCATTAATGATTGATTCTGTTTCTAATCATTAATGATTGATTCTGTTTCTAATCATTAATGATTGATTCTTGATCACAAGTAAATTGAGGTAATCATACGCACTCAAATCGAAAAAACTAATTTTTCACGTGAGTCTACTTTAATCCAGTAAACGATTTAAGAGAAAATTTTAATTGTTTTGATACATTTTTGTAAGTTAACTTCATTTTTAGTGAAAGCACACATAAACGGTAACACAAATAAACACACAAACAAATATACTCATGCATAATACATACTCCCAAAAATTTCTCACAAACATTAGTAAAGATACTGTAAATTTTACTTCGATAACAAATTTTAAAAAATATGCTCGCAAAACTACATTCGTTCAATTATTGCCCAATATTTATTTCGATTATTATACGCGTAGTACCTAAAAGCTTTCGAAATTTCAAATTTATCTGTTTCTCCTAGCATTGATAGAGTGACTCACTGATGCAGTATATATAGATAGACAAGAAAATAGAATCTTCCAATTTTTTAAAAAGCAAGCCCCGATCAAAATACACAGGATTAGGCTTGGAGATATATGTCACTTCCAAAGTGCATTGTGTCAATCTATGTGTACTCAAAGTCATTGACTTCACGGGATCGCGATCTTCTCGTATTCCAATTTCTTCTTCTTTACCTTCAGGACAAGATTTGTTGCTCCATTTTCACGTACCTCTCATAATCCTTTGAGCTTGCAAATAGGCTGGAAAACTCCCCCTTTTGTCTCAAGGGAGGGCTTCCCCGTAAGCCTTCGCCCCACTAAATCCTCTCTCCAGTCTTTTTTTTTTGATGTCCAGCCAATTTCGGGTCTTCACCACTTCCTCAGTTGTGTCCCCGAGATGTACGAGAAAACTGAAAGAAGTCATCTAGGAAGCATATATCATTGGGAATTTTACCATAACTCTATTGTTCAACGCTTAGATGTTTTCTAAATTGATTGCACAACGTATGCTTCATAAAGATAGAAATATTAAAATTGTCATTTAATTTGTAACACTTTTTTTAAATGCTTGAAGAACGTATATATCAAGAACAAACATAGTTGGAAAATTATTTGAAATGGTAGGGTGAAGGTAAAAAGTTCAGTTAAAGAATTATATATATATATATATATATATATATATATATATATATATATATATATATATATATATATATATATAAAGACTCACCTGGGCTGATGCACGTTAAATCTGTCGGGGTCCAAAGTCCTCCCGTTGGCGTGGAGTGGAAGTTAGGAGAGAGGGATGACAGCTCAGACCCTTGTCATTTGACCGTGGTTCAAAATTACGGGGTCAATAGCCCTCGTGTTGCTTCTAGCGCGATGTTTATAAAAACTAAAACTAAACATCATACTTAGATTAAACATCATATACATGTGTGTAAGAAATCTTGAGGTGTATGCCGCTTCTCCACAGCACAAATACTAATAATTTTACTGTATTAATTCTATTTGTACCTTAAGGGGACTTTCGAAATCAAAAGTAAAACATTTTGATACCCCCCCCCTTTTTTCGATTCTTCATAAATCAACAATTTTTGCTCATTTCAATATGAAACTTTTCCAGTTTGTGTAATAAAGTGTACAGTTTAAAATATTGGGTCAAGTTTTGCTATTAAATTAATATATTTTCTTATACAACATGAAATATGCGTACAAAAATTTAAAAAATAAATTAGCTCACTTTACATTACCCACAAGATAACATTTGAAAGATGTACAGTAGAACCATAATTCTTATACCAAATTAAAGCTAAATAATGACCTTATTCTGTAAACCTCGAGTTTTAAATTTATCTTACATTAAAAAAATCGAAAAATTTAAAAAATTTATCAAGTTTGTAATTAGTAACTTTTTTTCCATGTATCATGTTATAAAATAAAATCTAATCATCCTATTAACAAAATTGAAGTTCACAGAATAAAGATCTACAAGTGCAACACTCGTGTAAAATTTTAAAGCTCTGCATGCAAGACATTTTTTTTAATTCTGTGGGAAAGTGTGAAAATAACAAACCGAGAAAAAGAGGTTTGTTTACATTGAATTACATAGAACAAGCCACTTTAGACTTTTACACTTTTTGTTGCAGAGGGCGTCATAATTGTCTGATTTTGACGCGGTTTGCTTTAAATTGCTCCTAACATTCAACACCATTTTTTGAAAACAAATTTGAAAAATCGAATTTTTTCAAGGTGCAAAGGTACAAAGTCCCTAAACTAACAATCCCACACATGGCTGAAAACTATCTACTTATGGAGGGCGATGAATATAAACGGAAAAGGGAAAGAGACAAAACAGTAAGAAAACTGAGCATTAAATGTCAAAATTGGGCCAACATGCTTAAACTGTATATAAATGTAAATATATTACTTAAATGTGAATTAATAAAATAAAGTTATTTCTTTCGAGTAAAGTTGCTACTTCCCCAACTTTTGAACGAACTTAATGAAGCCTGGACGTAATTTGTAACATCTGTACTGTTCCTGAGTTTTTCGTTGTAATTACAAATGCACCTCAGACATACTATGAACTAAAACATTTTAACTAGGTAAATTTACAGTTTTCTCAACTTAAGAGACAAAATAACAGGGAGAGAGAATATGAATAGAATAAAATTAAACAGCTTAAGCTGGTAATAGTAGTATTACGCATATTTTAACTAATTATATAACAAAACTATACATTTTGTTTAAATTTGACGAATTCAAAGCTATTTCCACTCATGAGTTACAATGGCGTTGGCGATGAAGAATTGATGTTTTGAGCAGTTCGGCTAAAAACTCCAATTTCCTTTTTTTTAACTGCTGCTAAGAACACACCTTTTTACTCTACTCACTAAAACAGAAATTTTAGCACAAAAATTACAAGGTTCACTTTCGCTCTAAGTAATTTGCATCATCAATTTTAGAAAAAGAAGATATAATTTTATAGATTTATTGATTTTTATTAGTCTTGCACTAAAAAGCAATATGTAGACTACCTCATTATTTTGAGCCCCGATTAAGTGACGAGGGTGATTCCTGAGCTTGCTCTCTGCTCTCGAACTCCCATACTATGTAAAAGTGGAGGGTCTGGTCTTACGATAAATTTAACGTGCATTCGATGGAATTTTAATGACATCGGGACTCAAATCCGCGACTCGATTGTAACAACACCGACCCTGACGCCGACGCAGCATCATTTCAAGTAAAATCGATACAGAATCGAATAAAATCATTCTTATAAAACGATCTAAAATATAAAATATATTCTTTGCATAGCTTTAAAAACTACACATGAAAACATTGTTTCGTTTCGGTTTTTCCTCTCAAAATTTGTTTAACACATTTACAATGAAATCTAAGTTTGTATTTCTATTTTATTGTGTGTTATCAATATTTTTTGGTGCAACACAACAGGGACTCTATTATGAGTATCTTGAACAACATTTTTATTCTGACAAATTAGAACCATTACGAAGCAATTAGTTAATTACTGAAGAAAATGATGTAAAAAAACGTAATTAATACTCTATCTAATTTGTCTTAATCTCCGAAAAAATAAGAAATGTATAGAAGATATTTGGCAAAAAAAGAATTTCGGAATCAAAAATTATTCATAATAGGATCATTATTTTTTATAAAAAAAAAAAAAAAAAAACACTTTGAAGACAGACATCTGATCAAAAACAGTTTAAACATAGTAAAGCGAATTCATGTTGTATAATCGCTGTACTAAATATTGACATTTAAGAGGAGTGAATAAAAGTATCATTTATCCAGTCATGTCACAAATGGGAGAGATGTTCAAAATCGAATGCCAAGCGTCATTTGTATTCGGCAGAAAATATATGATTTGCCACAAACATGATAATAGGTAAGCATTTTTGTAAACTTTTTTAGTAAAAAAATTAAGCTAGGAAGAGTTTCTATTAAAAATATTTATAAACAGAAAAATATAGAGTGTTTCGAAACTCATGGGTAAAATGTTAAGGGGTGATAGAAAACAACTAAACAAGCAGTTTTCACCATACATTACATGGGCGGAGAGTAAGCGTGGTGAACCATTAGACGGTGCTGGCAAGAAAAACATAAAGCGCGTGTTTTGTAACACATCGTCATTTCTACCGTGGGTTTCTGGAAGCATGGCGACGTACATTAATCGAGAAAAGGTCATGCCTCCTGAAATTCATGGTAGAAATAACGATGTGTAAGAAAACTCGCGCATTATGCTTTCCATCACAGCGCTGTTTAGCGGTTCACCGCTTGCTCTCCACATTGTATGGTGAAAATTACTTGTCCAGATGTTTTTTTATCACTCTTAAATTCTTTCCCATGAGTTTCGAAATACTTTGTATTATTCTCCCAAAACATTTGACTGCGATAACTTGACTTTTATATGAGTTTTCTGTTAGGGTGTGTGAGTGATGGTGGAATTCAATGGCGCAAGAGCCAGATATATGGCTATACAGAGCCAAACAATGTGGGTAACTGTGATATACACTTCTGAAAAAATTGGAGGGGAAATGTAAGATTTTGGTTGACAAGAAGGAGAGTCAAAAAATAGATAAGGATCACTAACTGGGGCGCGTCATCTGTGTTTATCAAAAACAGTAGGGCCCATTGAAAAGAAAAGTATCATTAGGGTGCTTCGAAGTCATGATGCCTGTGCTCATCTCAAGAAGATAATCCCCTAAGGGCTCTCTGTTAGGGAATGGGACTATTTACTGCAGGCCGTTTATCCGTCCACGCTTCATTGTCCTACAAATTCACTTTTGGGTCAGTTAACTTTCAAGACATATTTTTCTTTACATGCCGACATTATAGCTTGCCATATTGTGTAAAGTTTATTTGGTTTAATATGATTTTGTTTATGTATTGCACATCTTAATTTTGGCAGTCTTAAATTTTAAAAGACAAAAGTTTTTGTAACGCTGAACACATCCTTTAGAATTTTTAATATTTTATCTAGGACTATTGATATTTTTCCATGTAAAGAGTTTATTTAGAAGGTTCCTTTCAATATGATAGGTTTATTGTCTCTACGTTATATGGAATCATCAGGAGGTGTCACCCTCACAAAGCAATTAGAGACAAGGACATCATTTGAACATCTCCTCGAATGATGTCATTGACAAACAAAGATTTAAGACATTTAAAGCATAAGGAAGTTAAAGTTATTTTCAATCTTCAAGAAAACATGAACTGAAATTAAATGAATGCTACCTATCTGCTTTCACATTTCGAATCCTTACTTACACAAGTGAATTTTGTCATTGGTAAATAATTTTAGAAACGATTATATAACTGAGTATCTCAGAGGAATATGAAATAATTATGAAATGTCACAGTTTTGTATTGTACTTGATAATAACGAAATTTTCTAATTCTATGTAACTTCTTTAAATCAAATATTTATAAACAAGTAATAATGTACGCAATCTTCTTTCGAAGGTCATTCAGTAAGTCCTTAGAATTTCCAAGAGATGGTACTCGTATCATCGGAAATAGTTTGCTTTTAGTAAGCATCATGACTCATTATATAGCTGTCCAAGTCTCAGTGACTCCTATTCGTGACCATGATGCATTTCGCACCACAGAAATTCTTCATCGTAACTTTTCTGACCGATAAGACAGCCTTTTTTGGAAAAAATTCACCGGAAGCAGCCCGGTGTTTTGATTGTTTTCTTTGTTTTACTGTGTTTAATCGTGAATCCAGGTATCACCGAAGGGGACAATTCAACTCGGCAGCAATCACATTTGGATTTGGCAGCAAATTGCAACCAAATCAAAATTAACTTATGAATCAATGTCAAATTTGTAACGGCTCCGGTTAATAGATGGCAGCTACCAATGATAGCAACAATTATCCTGAATGATGCGATCTGTTTTCAAATACAAGTATTTTTACCCCCCCTTGTGCGTGTTTTATTCCTTCTCCACGGCGAAATGGCTCCTGACGAATCGGCAGCCGATGCATTGCCCTGTCATAGAAAGGGCGATGACCAAAAATTCTAGAACCCTCTACTCAGGTTGATTTAACTTTTGATCACACCACTCTGACGCAGCACAATGAACATCTGAAAACTAATTTAGAATCATTGTTACATTACGAACATAACACCTGATCCAGTAACTCACGCAATTGGCTTTCACACAGCACATCTCGTGTTCTTAACTTGTATCATATTTCGTTACTCAATGAGGTCAAAGTTTTTCACGAGGTGTTGTGTATAAGTTTGATGAACAGTAACCTCTCTTTATACCGGCATTCGATAGTTTGGCCCATTTTATAGCCAAGCAACGATCGAAACGTTTGTTTTCGGAGTTTTGCGTGTGGATTCGATTTATTGGCTTTGACAGTTTGGCGGCAATTCTCGCATTTTTGCCAAGTGTTTACCATAACTGTTAGTTTTCATTTAAATACAAATTCTGGTTTTCTAGTTTGCAGGATACTAAAACTCTGTGTATATTGTACAGTTGTATGTACAGTTTTGTGTATTGTACAGTTTTATGACCTCGAAGTTCAGTAGGTGCTTTTCAAATGCTAATAAAATTACCGTATTAGCCGGAATATAATGCAATACGTTTTGACTAATCCTTTCCCCACAAATTTCTGTGTCTCTTCCCGCGAATACTACTAACCACTTAATCTATCAAAGAATACACTTACCGGAATACGGTGCGAGTAGATCCTCTAAAAAAAACAATCCAACCATGCAACGTCGGGCCCTAGCCCTTACAAATCACGTAGACATGCAGAGAACTCTCTCGTACTTCGCACTAGCAATCTTCCTATTACCGTAATCTTTTTTTGTCTCATTTAAATTCAATTCTTTGCCGCTTTCCCATAAATACGACTTGATTATATCTATTCACTTCACTTCTATTGTTTTACTCTGTTTGCCTAATAACGTTTCTTTTGGTTGGAAAGAAGCTGGAAACTTAAACACAATGTCAAAAAGAAATTCCAGATAAGAGAAGTATTGCGAATAGACTGAGTTACTAGATAATTTACTTATAAATATAACATTGAAAGATTAATGTTAAAAAACTCCTCTCCCTCTATCATTTCACAATGGACAGACTTACGCAAATTTTAAGAAAAATAATAAGTAAAAAGAAAACTTTTATTCTATATGAATGCCTAAAAGTTTCATGAACACTATAATTTTATATTTTATAGGGTTTCAATATATTTCAACTATTCAAAATTTATTCTGTGATAAATATTGCAAATTACAATTTTTTTTAAAAAAAAAAATTCTTAACATTTGGAACAATCGCGACACTTAGTTTTACAGAATTATTTTTTGCTTTAAAATAATATTAAAGCAATGTATGAGTATTCTTATAGTATTCTCTATTTAAAAATTCTGCGTAACGTATCGCATCTTCTTAGAACCACAACTCTCGAAATAAAAATCCTTCTCTATTTCATTCTAACATATTCTTATTTACTACCAAAAGAAACGCAGTATGTGTTTTCGAGTCTTAAGATTTCGGATGTTCCATTCATTTTTTTTTTATTTCTTTATTTTTTTTTACAACGCGCATTCTTCTTCTTTTTTCTTTCTTTTGTATTTCTTACTCCCTGCCCAAACGCATAAGAGTTATTTGAAAAATCGCTCGCAGACGATCGCCCCCGATGTTATTTTGTATAAAGAAAATACATATAAAGGTCGTTTAAACTAAGTGCAAGTTCAAAATGAAATGCGGTAGATACTCTTCCCCCCCCCTGTTTTTTCCCTTCCCCTTCCCCCCTACTACTCTTCCTGATCGTTTTCCCTTTGTTTATATGTTCTGTTTTCGTTTCCAGAAAAGACCGAAATGGAAATAAATAGCAAGTTTCCCAACCTTCAGGTATGTCGTTCAGGAATGTTTCAGATTTTTCATTCAGGTATTGTTGCTCGAGATAGACCTTTTTGATTGAAGGTGATACTCCATCGAGGTTTATATCTGTGTGATGTCGTTACGGGGTTGAAGAAAGATATAAGGAAGGATCCATTTGTAAGACGATATTTTATTGAGTTCCTTTGTGACAAGAATGCTCGGATTCGGTTGCCATGACGTAAATTTTAGAATGTGCGGTGGATTTTTTTAAGATGGAATATTTTGTGTTTTGGGTTCATCTTTGCTCTTCGACATGAAATAAAGTCGGGAAATATTTTGTGATTTTTTTTATACTTTTCGTGAATGCATGATTATTATGTTATTGGTTTCATTTCACTCTGGAAACATAATTATGAAAATTGAGAAATAAGAATTTTGATTGAGTACAAACTATTTAACTGTCCATTATGCATGTAATATTCTGTAATTTACTTACGAAGTCTGAGTGACATATGTAAATCTAATTTTACTTCTTTTTTTTTTTTTTTTTGGTGATTTCTTCGAATATACATGAATATAACGAAACACAAACAAAAACAGATTAATAAATTTGTGGCTTTATCGTTTGATAAAGCCTCTTTGAGCCGCTTTACAGCTTCTCACCATGCCATGAGGCGGCACATTAGAAAAATTAATTTCCACACTCAAATTCCAAGTATTCTGCATACGCTCTGAGTTATTAATATTTATACTCAAACAGCCAGAAGAACACAGAAGAGGGAAAAGGAGTTCTTGCTTTTCGATTCGAATGCTGTCCTGGTGGTCCGTCTACTTCCCCCTCATCTCCTGGGTCTGTCTGGATTTCAGTATATTCAGAGTTCTCGCTTCGCAACTAATTACAGTGTGGCGTTTTATGCTCGAATTTTACTTGCATTCCTGTCTGCAAGATTACTCGTCAATTGTTCGACATCACTATGTTCCATCTGGCATAGTGACTTTATGATACGAACTGTATCTGTTCAGTTACTCATTAGCTATTTTGTAAATAACTGATTGAACTTCATTATTGTTCTATTTGATCGAGTGATATCCTCGTACACGATGCTAATATATATGACTAATAAATACTGATATTCTAAATATTAAATTGCCCTGGATCATTTGCAACAACTTATTCAAATTGTTACGAAACTCTTATATTTTTTTATTGTTTTTTGCTGATGATAACTGAAGGAACTTGATATATATTCTGTTTGCCTAGTCTCCCATTCATCAATATTCGTCTCAATTACTGGTATGAACCATACATCACCATTTGGAAACGAGCACATTAATAAAAATGGTGAAAAAGCTGTTCCCGAAAAGTTAGATTTTATTCAGCGGGCTGCGCTTATAGTCTAGAACAACAGTGACCAAATGGCGGTTCACGAACCGTATGTGGCTCTTCAGGAGGTTTATTGCGGCTCAACTAATAAAGGAAAAATATCTGTTGTATTTTAAATTTCTTGTACGGAATAAATACATGCAGCTATAGGAAATGATTCGTACTGTTATTTGGTTCTCTGCGGTTCGACGTGGCTCTGCTTTCGTAAGTATATAGTTGTTCTAATACTTGTACACTTGTTCAGACCTCTTGTTGGACGAATATGTGTCCCAGTCATTAGAGTATTTAAATTAGAGCTTGGAACTAGAACTTAACCAGAAATCGAAAGAAACCGTTCTTTTGATTTGTACGAAACACAAAGCTGAACCGTTAAAATTATCAGTTTATTTCGGTTCGATACCTGTTCAGTCATTTTGTCTTGCGACATATGAACAAAACTATTCAGTAAAAAGTCCAAATGTTTTAGTGTCAATTATTAATTTATTAAATTGTTTACATCACAAAACACTGATTTAAAATTTTAAGCAAATTATTTAATTAACAGAGATGCAAGATATTAAGCAAATTATTTAATTAACAGAGATGCAAGATATTAAGTAAATTATTTAATTAACAGAGATGAAAGATATTAAGCAAATTATTTAATTAACAGAGATGCAAGATATTAAGCATATTATTTAATTAACAGAGAAGTAAGAAACACAAGGCCCATAAATGTTCCATAAATAGTCTAAATCGATTAAAGAATTTAGAAATGAGTACCAAGAGATAAGCATAAAAGTTTGAAAAATGCAGCATATATTTTACTGTCGAATTTTGGTTCGACATATGATGTTGAAGCATTGTACTCTACGATAAAATTTATTAAATCAGAGTTCCGTTCAAAGTTGACCAACCAGCATTTACAAGAATTTATAAGTTCAATTTCTAATTATCAACCTGCTTATAAAAAATTAGTTTCTGCATTACAAATTCCTTTGCTTGTAGTAGCGAAGAGTAATTAAAAAATTTGACAAATATGTACAAGCTATCCAAATAAATACAGTATGATTCTGAATTTGTTTTTCTACCAAGAACTTTAGTAATACTCCCAAGATTTTCAGGTAAGTAACTTTGGCTCTTGCTGCAAAAAGTTTGGTCATCCCTGGTATAGAACTTGCGACAGGCAAAAACAAACAGAACAGTATAGAGTCCAGGAGTTGCCCTACAAAACTCCTTTCGTTCATCAATTTTGTGCATTTATATTATAATAGTAGTACCCATCATGTAACTGTGTTCATATGTAGCTAGCTACAATACATTTTACAAAGTGCGTCTAACCGTTGAGCGACTTAAAATACAGGCAGCAGTTCGCAAAAGAAAAAATGGAATACATGAGGCTCTAGTGCCTACGAAAACTCTCTCTAACCTAAAAGCTCTAAATATCCTTTCCATGATCTTCTTACGATCACGCTACTACTTGAATCGCATATTATCACGTCTTTAATGTATCACTCAGGAGATTTAAAAGCTTATGGAAACATTTTACCGACGATTCTTTATTCCTCTAACGTGAAATTTTGTAAGATAACTTTGGAAGAAAGGATAGTATTTTATAAGGAATGATTTCAACATACCTCCGACTCTTCATTTACTATACGCATCTTCGGAAACATGGCTTAATTTTGTATTTAAATATTAAATATTTATTTTAAAAATGATGTTTTTTTTCTATTTGAATTGTTGTTTCAATAGATATATTAATCAATAGCTTGAAAATATTTCCTTTCAAATATGTAACCAAAATAATTACTTTAAAGGTCACTAATACGATTCGTACAACTGAAAAAAATTGAAAAGTCTTGAATAAGTTTATACCGAATGAAGTAATACAGAAAGCGTTATATATATATATATTATAATAAGAATAATATAAATACATATATGTTTTAGCAAAAGTGTAAGTTATTTAGAAAGTTAGACTAGCCTCAATATCTTGTATATATATATGCGCGCGCGCGCGCGCGCGTGTGTGTGTGTGTGTGTGTGTTACTAATAATTTATTAATTTAATAGAAATGGGAAAAAATATAGATTATTATTGTTTCAGTAAAAATATTAATCAAGATTTACTGACGTAGGTAGTCGCCACATACATACTTTTAGAAATTTGTATTGTTTTTAAATGCCAAATTCTTAGAAAGCATTTGATAGATCAACATATTAAAATATCTTATCGTGTCTTATATCTCTTCGTAAAAATGAAATACATACAAAATAGTAAAGTTACGATTCAAATCATTGTAGTTATCTTTAAATATTGAAATGAACTATCAACAAAAATAAAATAAATACTAAAACTAGATTAAAGTAAAATAGCAATTTCTTTTATAAGTCACCTAAATGTTTAAAAAACCCTTTTTTATATACATAAATAAAAGAAAGGACAAATATAAAGCTAACAGCTTTCGATTCTTTTCATACAGCTACAATAAATATCGTCGCAAGAAAAGAGTGGGCAAACAGATAACTGAAGTTTGATCTTTGAAGCTGTTGGCCATGAAAGACAAATCCAAATGCGAAAAAATAAGCTCATGAAGGAAAATGAAATTATATTTACCTATGGACCTCTTTCAATCGAGAAGTATATTTAATATTTATAAGCAACAATCACTTATAAACAACATTCAAACACATTTTATTTTACTCTCCAAATTTTTAATGCATTTAACAACAATCTTTCAAATTTAGATTTTTTTTTCAAATCACGTTTAATATAACTAATCTAAACATTTTTTTTTCAATGAAAGTATAATTATTTCATTTTACTGGAAACATATAAATGCCTCCCTTCTTTACGACTAACTCTTCTTTTTTTTTATCATTTGTAGGGCAAATTCGAGCACGCTTATTATTGACGAAGATCATTGCTTCTACACTATTAGTAACGAAAGAAATGTTTAAAACTTCATGAGAAGAAGAAGCTACAAAAGAGAAAAAGGCCGTTTTGGAGGAAGATTATTCATTAATTTGACATCGCTTCACCAAAACTAATTTAAATGATTGATTCCTTCAGAAAGTACTTCTTTGTTGTCATACCAGCAAACTTAACATTTTGTTATTTTTTATTCTTTCTATTGATGGGCACCATTATGTAATTATAGTCACTAGTTTCGTGAATGCAATGGTTCACTTGAAAATAATATCACTAATTCCACTAAAGACTCTTAAGTGAAAAAATAAGAGTTTCTGCCCATTAATTGGAACCAAGTCCTTAAGTCATTTTATACCGAGTTAGGAAAGGAGGGTCCAGTGAGCCCCCACGCAGCTCTCGATTTTCATGGTTTTTTGAGTCGGAGAAGACCAACATTAATTTTTTTGCATAGAAAACTTACCGTGTAGTATAGGCTTTGGCACATGTATGGCCAACTCTTTTGAAATCAAAGGAGCAACGCAAAAGAAGGACATAGCTAGTGAAAGTATATGATCCCATCATAAAAAGAAATATTGTGCACTCGGGTTTTGCCACCTCTGCTTGAAAATGTTATTTTCGTAAAATAATAAAATATAATTGAAATAAACGTACAAGACATATGTAACATATTGTAAACACATAACAACATGTAAATATCATTTAAAATAACCATATTTGAAAAACTCCCAAACTTAATAAAATACATGTTTGGTGATTTTTGCATATTTCAGTAATATTTAGACTAATGAATGCAAAAGGCCCTCCCTTTTCGATTTCTTAGGCTATTGTTTTTATTTATTTATTCGTTATATCAACCAACGTGGAAAATCCCGCCGTTCAAAGATATGACATAGAAAATAAAAAATAATGCAATTTGTGCTTTTTTTCCGAATATATCAGGAGAATACATCTGTAACAGAAATCTAAAACTTTTAAGGAGTATTTTAATCGTACTTCATTTTTTAGTCAGCGATATTCAATAGCGTAATTCAATTTTTTTCGCGGAACACACAAATGTTCTGTGACCAGTTTCTTTCCATAGTCACATCCAATAAATATGGTAAAATATTTCTTAAAAATAAATCAGGAAAGTATTATTCCTTTATCAGTTCTGTTCTCTCTCATTCGCGAATTATTAAACCGGCCATTAATAGACTAATATAAGAAATTCAAATAAAAGTCAGATTAATTTATTAGAAAAGTACCACATACAAAACTTAATCACATTATTTAGTTAATTGGCAATAATATAGCATATTCCTTTTATTATAAGATTAAAGGCGTGAAAGCATTTTATGAATTTAAATTTTGAGCATTATTACTTAAACAATATAGTAATAGGAATAATTCTACTTTAAAACTAACTGAAATGGAATCCGTACATATTTTGAGCTCTGATTCTGATTTCAAATTTGAATTTTGAATAATTAATTTTTACAGCTAATTGAAATAGAAATGGTAAATATTCTGTATTCTGTTGTTCACAAAGTAAATAATTTCTGAATTCAATAGAATTTTAACGTGTAGTATGGTAATGATGTTGGAAGAGTCCATTATGTATTCGAGTATTAACTAGCAGAAATATATTAAATCTTTTGAATAATAACAAAAATACATATTCAGTATTGTTGGTGCTACACTCTCTTAATGACCATATTGTGAAGCAAATTGCGTCTGAACATTATGTTTCTTTCTTGAAACAGAAGATAAAAATTTACATCTGATACTATTCAATAAAGTGAAATATTTAAATAGACGGGCTCTTGATATTCGAATTTTCAAATGCAACAACTTTATTTTTTTCCCTACCATGCGTTACTTTTAAAAGGAAAAGATTTTTATCAGAGTATCACATTCATCAGAATTCTTTAGGACTAATCTCGAGTTATGTTCCTTTTCTTTAAATAATAGACTCATTTCCATAAAACTAATTCCACGGGAACGTTTCTGAGTTCCAAGAACAAATAAATATCCGAAACATGACTTATTCCTTTCCATGTGGAAGTTTTGGAAAGTAAATATGAGAAAAGAGTGAAAGCACAAGGATTTCTAAGTACTTTCCCAGTTGTGAGTTTGTTTGTTGAATGGTAATAAATAGACGGAAGAAAATTCAGAAGGAATGAATATTTTAAAAGATTCACGGTTAAACAGTTAGATTGATGCTCTAGAAATCGCTATTAGTCACGTAAGGATTTTGGAACTTGGTTCGGAAGCATATTGAATTGCAAATTTTTGAAGTGAGTATTTTTTGGAAGGTTTTAGTCTCCCCAGAGCTCGAATCGGAATGTATTGCTAAACGTCATGCAAAAGTATTCAGCATTTTATTGCAAATATTAAGCTTCTGGAGTTTTTGAAGGGAATTTGTGCATAATAAATTTTAACGCAAACCTGATTGCTATGCATTTTGGAAGAGATGTGCAGTCTCGATGGCTGAGTGATTACGCTGCAATCGAAATTGATATCCCCGTTTAGATAAAAGATACATAAAAGAGTATTTTAGTAAACGGATAATCTTCGGGACATTTTAACTCCATTTGAATTAGGTGTTTTCTTTTTTTACACCTATTAGGTTTTAGAGATTTCAAACAACAGACGCGTTAATCATCTGAAATCTTTATTTCAGAATTTTCTTTAATTGACAGAGTATTTAAGATACTAACTGTATCTTAAATACAATAATTAAGTTAAGATGTACTCGTGCACTCATAACAGTTTTTTTAAATGTAGCTTATTTAGCATGATTATTTCGAGCTCCAGTTTTCATTTTCAACAGCAATAGAAGGGTTAACATCAAATAAAATAAAGTTGTGAAGTTTCGTTTTTATTTTATTTATTTCATTTTGAGAATGATTTCATATTTTCGTCTGTTGAATTTACTTCTTATAGTAATCTTAATCTCTCTTTACATTCAATTTTGCAAATATGGAAAGAAATTAAATGAAATGCGTTTTTTAAATTAATATATAATGGTGTTCTTGAACAAAATCGAGATAAGATATAGATATTTCGAATTTTTTTATGTTCAAGGAAGACAAAGTCACCAACTTAAGGTTATATTTAGCTTCTTGAATTTGAATATCTACATATTTACTCTTAGATTGCTCAATTATTGTGTTTACCTGTCAAGTTGAAAGTCCAGTGAATTGTTCCATAAAATAAAAATTACCATTATTGTACTTGAATTAATTTTTGTAGCTGACCTCGAAATTTTTTTAACGATATTTATGAATAATAGAGAGGGGATTTCGTAGACTTTGATAGATATTAATACATTGCGATTGTCTAGAATCGGTTATAGAGAATAGGTTATCAAACCAGACTTACTCGCATCACATTGCTTTAAAATGCAAACTTAAACTTTAAAAATCCATTAATATACTTATTTTGATACATTATTTTACAAAATTAAACTAAATTTGGGTTCACCGTAAAAACCGGAAAAATTTAATTAATAATCGCTGAGAAAATAGTATTTGACGGCTTTCGTATTCTTCCCAACCTCTTTATTAAGAGAAAGTATTGTAGTTTTTGACTTTAATCAGTTAGATGTCTTCATAATATGTAAAATATATTGTACCGGTTTTCAAATTTTTGGTATTTAATGCAGTTTTTTGTTGCGTGGATTGTGATGCAGCAGTTAAAAAGATTAATCTCGTGTGTGTGTGTGTGTGTGTGTGTGTGTGTGTGTGTGTGTGTGTGTGTGTGTGTGTGTGTGTGTGTGTGTGTGTGTGTGTGAGAGAGAGAGAGAGAGAGAGAGAGAGAGAGTGAGTGTATTTTGCAGATGAATAAATTTTCTATTGTTAGTAATTTAATAATAACAGAGGCAAAATATGAAGTGTTTTATATCAAAGGAATTATAAATTGAAACGATTTTACTCAGTATTTAAAAATATATAGCTTTTTGTTGAATAATGTATTAATGACTTTCATGTATATAGTACATTTATTAATTTAGATTCTTAGATTTATTCTTTCCTGTTTACTCAGCCCCGCAATCTTAGTGAAAAAAATGCAAATATTTAACACGTTTTCAAATCGAAAGCATGAGTTTGAAAATATAAATACGAAAAACGCTAATCATTACTCTACAATTCCTTTTACATGCACCGCAATGAAACCAAAAACATATGACTTATTTATTGCCCTGCTGATGTTTCTATATATTTATACGGGATCGTTCCGAACGCTTTAGAGCTGCATCATGTTTCATTTTCCTTGCTCAATATACTTTTTATGGCCCATAAAAGATATTGATCAAGTGATGAAAGTTATTGAAAGCAATTAAAAGAGCTAAGTGTATTAAGTTGAAAGACATAAAGATATATTAAAAGTATGAGATACGCAACATAACTCTTGAAATTGATTTTTAAGTGAAAGGCTTTTGGGGAATTTTTCTCTGACCACATCAAAACTAAAACCAGGAAATATTTCTTATGCAATAAAGAAAAACATTTCTAAAAGATAAAGCGTTGGCAAAAAAAAGATTATCTTAGTAGCGATACTAATTGGAGAAAGGGAATATATGTAACATTTGTTGTGTTCTTAAGGGTACTTAGAAGATTATTTGGTCTACTGGAAAGTTCTGTCTGTTGTGAAAGAAAATAATACATTTTTCACACATTTAATAATATTTACTATTCAATATAATTTCAGTCGTTACTTATGAGCTCTTACCAGCGTTATGGTCATTTGTTAATACCGTTTTTGAAAAATGTCTTGTCAATGGAGGCGAAGAACTCAAGTAGAGCTAGGTTGACGTATGCTTCAGTTTTAAGAATTTTACAGGCAGATAAACAAGTGATAATCGGAGGGTACTAGGTCTGACGAGTATGGTAATGCGACTGAAATTCTCAGCCTAGCTCTGCGGTTTTTTGATTAATCGCCAAAGTTGTATATGCTTTGGCGATTCGTCAATGAATCAGAAAATCATGATGCAATATAAT
This sequence comes from Nephila pilipes, assembly GCA_019974015.1. NCBI lineage: Eukaryota > Metazoa > Arthropoda > Arachnida > Araneae > Nephilidae > Nephila > Nephila pilipes. The sequence goes on along the minus strand of BMAW01018758.1, from coordinate 338,904 downwards.
GTCTTTCATATCGAATATCGCATTCCTCTTTACTTTGATTGTTTTGCTTAAATCATCCGACTTGGCAAGAAACTTGGTGACTGGAGACAAACGATTCCAGAATGGGCTGGAATCTAGTCGTTATCTTCCCTGGGAAGAAAGTCATAGACTTTTTGAGAATTTTCTGTGACGTCACTCCTGGCCGAAGCGCCTATAAATACTCCAAGAGCGTAAGACGGAGTAGTCTGTTTTTGGAATCTGCATTTTAAGTGCCAAGTAACACTGCGGAGATTAGTCCAAACTGATAAGCTGGTGAGATGAAAGTTGTAAGAGAGTTGCTTTGTATGTGTTTGTGTTGCTGATATGTGCAAGTGCTGTTTTTGTTCCTATATCTGTGTCGCTACTTTATATAAGTACTGTGTTTCCTACTTGTGCTGCCTTTTCTGTAAAAGTATGAGTTCTTCCTGTCGTAAATATCCGCGAATAAAGTGTCATTCGTCATTATCTTCCTTATTGGACTGATTTCCCTCTCTCACACTCAGGATTTTTGTAACAATATACCAAATCCTATTTGTTTTTACGGACTATTCCCTTAAATTATCTAACAGATTAATGCTGAAAATGAAATTGCTCAGTTACGTAATTAAGTAGAGTAATGATATATTAAATTACGATAGTAATATCACATGTATGACTTAACATACGTGAATAAAGAATGTGTTTTTTTTTTATTATTATTCTTTTAAATGTAAGAAAATGTGACTCTGTTCAAGAAAAAAAATACCCAAAACTAAATTATTAAAAACTGACATAAAAACATTTCTTGCATATTCACATTTTTCAGATAAAGTTATTTAAGCTGTAAATTCGTAATGGAGACTCCAATTTATGCTTAACTTCAAACAAAAAAAATACTATTCTTCTATTGCTAAAAGAATAAAATATGCACTTCTTTCTCTGCAATGAATAAAAAATGCGTTTTATCCAGACCGAGACTCCCAGGTAAATAATAATCTATAATGTTACCTGGAAACAAATGACTTTATAAATGCAAAACTGAAACTAATCGATTATTCGATCGATTGTGGAAAATTCATCGATTGTAATCTACCATTTTGTTTGCGTTTTGTCGCGAAAACACAAAAGAACAAGTTCTTATTAGCTTCGTAAACGTTAGTAAATGCACTCCTTTTGTTATTAAGCTTTTTTGTTGGCATTTCATTATCCCAGAGTTTCGTTATTATTGAAGGAAATGTGTGATTATTATAAAGAAACAATGACGCGAATGTGTCACACATATTTCATTTTTTCAGATAATAATAACTGGAAGTTTCGTAAATTGCTTCATTTTGCTGTTGAGCTGCATGTGAAGAAAATAAATTTAATTTATTTCAAACAGAGAAAGAACATATTTTGTGTAACATTTTGTTTTCCTGTTTTAAATGGAAATATTATTCATGATAGATTTCTTGTCACGTTTCAATATCTTATTTTACTTTTTTTTTTACTTTTGTATCAAATACTGTACCCCAGTTCATTTAACGATTGTCTATTGGTTTTATTTTTCCACCAACTTCTGCGCGATAAGACAGTTTTAGGGTTTTCTCAGCGCATACTACAAAATTAGTACAAAAATTGCAATAAAACCTAAGATATATGGTCTTGAATAGGAGTTTGCCTTTTATATATCCTATTAGAATTCATATACATTCGTTCAAAATATTTTAAACTATGTATAAAATATTTGTGCATCTGAACCAACCAGTGTATACCGTCCTCTATTCATGCTACAAATATATGCCAAACTAAAGCACAAAGACTGAAATGAATGAAATTAAATTAAAAGTATCTCTTTTTCGCTGAACATAATATTTTACATTATATCTGATTATTCAAACTTTGCTTGAAATATCAGACAGTTTAAGATTACACTAAACATTGAATCGATCCCTTTAACTCAGCCTTGGTCTTACATTTTTCACTTGAAGAAATGTGATGTTATAAATAAGCATTTACTTTATAAGTAAGAAATTATTACGCATTTCGTAAAACAGCTTATCCGATCGATTTCATGTTTGCGTGTTACTCTTAAATATGAATTAAATGTGAATACATGTTATACATTCACACTAAACACAGAAATAAATTAAGTTTTTAATTCAGAAATGGTTTGCATATTTGTCAGGTACCACAATAAGGTTTATAGAAATTGTGCGTTATAGCTTTTTTTAAAGCAAACTTTTTTTTTTTAGACAAAACTAAATAATGATGCAGTTGTTTCCAATTCCTCATTATCCAACCGAGGTCAGACCAAAATCTTCATGTCACTCACCAGCAAAAATTCCGATCTCATTAAAGAGTGTTCATACAAATTAGATTTGTGCATTCCCATAACAAGCCAGAATATAATCTAGTGAGGACTGATTTGATGAACATTGGAACAAATGTTGTAAGCTTTACTGCCATAAAGGAATGTCATCGATTTTATATGGCAAATAAGCAATATGCAATGAACAATCAGTCTGTTCGTCTCTGCCTCCACGGAAAACCAAACAATGCACCAGAGATTTCCCTTCCCCCATACCAATCATATAAAGGGGGAATGTACCATAATTCATTGTTTGACATCTTGATTTGAGTTCGCCCACAAAAACTACAAGATCTAATGTTACCTTCTTAGCTATTTCATCGTCAGCCTCATTTTAAACAGGTTAACGGGAAACAGAATCTACCGAGTATAAATTTCAGAGTGGTGAGAAAGATGTTTTGACTCGTTCATAATAATTGCTGGTATTATCAAATCCAAACAATATACTTCGAAACAAGGGAAATAACTCTGTTTCCAGAGCCATATCTATTGCTACTAATTCTGAGTGAAAAATGGAACGGGAAGGGGGGGGTAATCTGGGTACATTGGACAGAATAGGTTTTATTAACGTTGCACCAGAAGCAACATGAAGGCTTTTGTTGACGGACCTCGTAATTTTGAACTTAGTTCAAGTCGAGAGGGCGACACCTGAGCTGGCAACTCCTCTCCTAACTTCCCCACCACGCCAAAACTGGGTTCATTTTTTTCACCTCAATTGCATCACTGAAGTGCCTAATAACAATTTCACAAACTATGGTTCCCATTTCATTTCTATTCCTGTATGTATACATCTGTATTTCCTTTTTAGAAGTATTTATTACTTCCAAAGCCAATTGTTTCAATAAATCCCGGGCCCATTATTTAATGTTCGCAAGTTCTGATGAAAGAAGATTCCTTGAAGACTGACACGGGTCAAAACTAAAAGTTTCAACTTCACAGAGCTCCTGATTATTTTCAGATACAGTTACAAGGATTTTCATTTTATTTTAAGTCTTCTCGGATATTGCAATGGTGGGCTTTTGTTGTGAAATATCTGTCCAGCTGAAGAATTAATTATGAGGATAACCACTTGATAACATAATATCCTATCATATGACGAAACATCATGCCATATGGAAATTGACCAAATAAGTTACTGCTACCAATCGCGACATCTCTTGGAAGTTTCTTGAAGATTATCAGGATAACTATTAAACCAATATGCATCCATTTTTTACTTCCACACCACGATTAATAATCCAATATTAATAACATGGATAGTTAGTAACCATTCAAAAATGTTAGCAGTTATTCATAGCAGATTAGGACCCTTGATCCAGCTATTTGAAATTAAAAAAATACACTCACAAATATATTTTCCGAGCACTAATCGATTCTTTCTTTATACTAAGTGCAAATTTTATATACACGTTTTTCGCTACCGCTTCAATACACTTCTTTATTTAATTTTATCTAGATCACGTTTGCTTGATTGGGTCGAGGTTTTAATTTCGAAATTTAAATTATAAACAGTCCCCAAAGTAATGAGCAGAAGAACGCGAATAGCCCATCGTTATAGTACAAACAGAATAAAGTTCAGGCTAGCAATGCATTATCCAAGCAATCGACAACCCATTGGAACTGAAAGCGTAAGGAATGATAGCTTTTGCTGCTCTATATCTTATAAAATCAATCAATCAATCGAAAGCTTCTTTCTGTCGTTTAGTCAAGAGAGTTCACACTGCCGATAAAGAATTTTAGGACCGGATAAAAATGGCATTCCAATGAATTTTTACAAGCTTTAAAAAAAACGCCCCAAAAAACGTATCTAGGGTGTGCAGGAAAAAAACAAAAAAGAAGCATATAAATTTCTGATGTGCAACTTTAGTGTGTTTTGAATGCACACGAAAAATTTATATTCACAGCTGCAATCATGTGTTTTGACTTCTGCTTGTTTGTAGAATAAATATTATTTTGAAAATATTGAAACATTACATGATATTTTATATCTTGTATTTTTACTTTTTCGCCAAAGAATTCTTCTTTTCAGGATTTTTTTTAAAATTTAATAATGAAAAACGGATTGATTTTCAAAGAAAATTTTTTTTCTCTTTTTTTTCATTCTAAAAGAATCATAAGCGACAAAAATAATACAGAAAAGAATGAAATTAAACTAAAGTAGAGTGAAATTTAACAAATGGAGTTAGTTTCATCTAAACTTTTATTCTAGGGGTATATTGTACCGCACCACAGCATTTATGTGACAAAATCCGTCGCAGGCTGTTAAAGGTTAAGGATACTTTTGGATCGTTTGGTACAACGTCTTATGCGATAAATGAAAAATATATATATTTATTTAAGTGTTTCTTTAATTCTGATGAAAGTATGATAAACTTCACGAAATTAACCACTGGGGTATCTTTACACATAAATAATTTCAAAACCCCTTTCCTATGAATAGGCATCGCATAAAATGCTTAAATAGTATTCATAAAAGGCACGTACGTTTCCATGAACAATATATTATTTTCAATGAGATGATAAATGCGTAGCGCCTGTGTATTCGTCAACAAGAGAAAATAATTCTGTTTAGTGGACAGACCGCAACAGCAGAGATTACTTCAACGCGATCGGTGAACAAATCATGTTGCACTGTTGCGAGCCATTACAAGGGGTTTGCGTGCTGCGTCGTTCTGTATCAAACGTTCTATTAGTGAGAGATTCGTGCAGAGTTCGCATGATGCTTATCTCAGGGTCGATGTAAAGGGATGTAAATGTCCTGTCGATAATATTCGAGAGTGATGGACATAATGCAGTTCTGCTGTCAGTCACAGAAAATCGTAGAAGTACCCGTAGATAAATGGTGTAGTTTACATGAACACAAAATGATAAACGGGGAGAAAGTTCAATAACAATGATTTGTGATGATCTTAGAATTATTTGTGATTAGCATTATAAAAAAGAAGAGTGGTTACTTTTAAGAGGCATCACAATCAAATTAGTACATTTTAGACTTTTTATAAGAATAAAGGAAACTAACATTTAATCTGGCTCTAAAATATAATATTTTAGAATCAAGTATTTAAATTTTTAGATAAAATATCTTAGATAATCTGTTGTGTTTTTAAGGTATTTAAATTAATTCTATTGGCCTTTTAAAATAGCAATGGATAAGATGAAAGATATTTAGGGTATCAAAATCCTCACTTTAGCATTTGGCATGAGAATAAGGAGCCAGCTCAAAAGGCGACCTTCTCATCTGGTCTTGATTGATAATCACAAGGCATATTGATAGAAATAAATGGACGATAGAAAAGGTCATAAATATGTAATTAATACAATCAACAAACACAATTTATTTTAAAGGAAATAATAACCTTCGTTGCTCCCAATCCCTGGAAACCCAATCAATAAATACTAAATTTAACTTCTTTGGCATCGATATAAAGCTATATAAATGTGATATAAAATTCACTACCAGCTGATTTTAAAAATAATATTTACATTTCACTAAGAGTTTTCTTATAGTTGTGAAAGGTGTTTTTTATTCCGATTCAAAAGTTCCTTCCAGCATAAAATGTACAGAATGTTAATCATTTTAATATATTATATATAAATCCTGTAAATTTTAGATGAAAACAAAATTTAAAATAAAATGGTAAATAACTTCATTTTTACAAAAAATGCAATGCTGAGATTTGCGTTTTTACAAATTGCATTTAGTCCTAAGATTATTGAAATAATTACGCCATCCTACGCTACACTGTGTTCCAATTAAAAATAGTTTTGTGGTATCATTTAATTAATTCCCTTTTATCTAGCAAATAACATTAAGCAGTATTAATTTTTGGTATTGTTCAGACAAACTTTAATATTATTTATCGAAACCATACAAATTATTTGTAATTGTGAGAACTCAATATATGATTGAAGAAACGGACAGTATTTTCGCATCTAGAATACACGATTTGCAAAAATTAACCGGAAATTTTACACCCTTCATAATCGCATGCAGTAGAATCGGTAATTTTGAAAAGAAGTCATCTCCACATTTATAAACAAGGAATGCAAAATTTACAACTATTTTTACAAGAAATGCAAAACACTTTACATAATAGCTCTAGAAATCTTGATTCAATAATTTTCTATCATTAAAGTGGGTTACACATGATGTGAAAATGCCATCATAATTTTCATAATTATTTGCAATCCTATTGGGTGTCTAGGAAAAATATCTTTTTTCTATGCGGAAATTACCCTTTTCAAAATGAACTTTGGTTTGTTCAAGTCATCTTTAACATATACAAAAATAAGAGAGCCGTTCAATATGTCCTTAGAAAATCCAAGAGATGGTGCTAGTAGTATCGAAAATGGGTTGATCTTAGTTCGCATCATCAGTTACTCGTTCTCGTGATCATGACGTCACTCGCAGCTCAAAATTTCTTCGTCATAACTTTTCCACCCAATGAGACCATCTTCGCCTTTTTTTGGAGCAGATTCCCCGGAAGCAACCCAATATTTTGATTGTTTGCTTGATTTTTGTTGCATAACGATGAATCCAGGTCTCAGCCTCGGTGACAACTCGGCATGGCGGCAATCAAATTTTCATTTGGCAGGAAATGACTACTAAATCAAAATTAACTTATGAATCAATGTCAAATTTGCTTCGGCTCTATTTAACAGATGGTAGCACTTAGTTGTAACAAAACTTTGCCATAATGATGTCATCTGTCTTCAAATACAAGTACTTTTTGGCCCCTTCCCTCCTTATTTTTATGAGATTTATGATATCACTGAAAACCTTTATTGAATTCCCGAATAATAGGCAAGATAAGTGAGAGAGAAAGGTACAGTTGTTCAGACGCTTCTTCCTTTGAAGTTGTGAACCAATCATTTATTATTTCATTGCAGAGTTATTTTTGATTCGCTGTTGTATAACAGTAGACATTCAGATGCCTTGTACTTTCTTGTAATACATAAGAAATCTTCTTTGGTAGGCAGATTTGTTTTCTGAATTTAGGATGAATAACGGGAAGCCGTCTTATTCTTGTTTCTTTAATAAAAGTGATCACACAAATATTCATCCTTTTCTTTTAATAGGAAAAAAAAAAAAGAAGATTTGACAAATTCTTCATCTCTTCTAATACAAATGATAATCTAAATACATGATTATTTAATATAATTCATCCGACTTAAAAATTTCGTATTTTCAAAAATAAACGTCCAGAATAAGAAATGCGTGAATACAAAGGAAAACTATGGAATATTTGTACTTTAAGAAAATAGGTCGCCCTCGTATGGATTTCGTGAAGCTATTTCACAAAAGTTGCATTAAAAGCTTTCATGGTCGCTATAGACCAGATGACTTGATGTTACACAGCTCGCCACCTAAGTCACCCGATATGGTCCCATGCCTTTGGGTTTGTAAAAAATAAAGTGTATGCATCCCCATTATCCACAAATGTATGTAAACGTGACTGATTTCTGTTGCTGTATAGTCCATTATCACTAACACTTTACAACGACGTGTTTGACAATAATTTACATATTGAGTTGACATTAAACTTGTAACTAAGGGAAGAAAAATCGAACACTTGCAAAAAAAAAACTACTATATTTTCCCTTTGCATTCATGTATTACTTATCATTTTCTGTGTTGTTTATTGTTGATAATATGTGGCATTTTGAGAAATCGGATGAATCATTTTGAATAATTCTGTTTTAATAATGCACATGAGTAACTCAGACGAATTATTACTAGCATTCATCGATAAATGGTGTGGTCAAGTGAAAAAGTTAGAAGTTGATTTAATATATAACAGTGAGACTATGAGAGATATTCAGTGCATACAGGAAGGACAGAAGAGCCACAATCCAGCAGATGACTCGTTTTCATAAAGAACGCTGGAATAGAATCTATCGAAATGTTCTTTTACATAGAAAATACGTCCTATTTTTATATTAAATACATGATTCAAATCTCAAGGGCTGCGAAAGCAACAAAATGAATTTGTGAAAAACTTTAAATGACTTCTTATCGAAATGACTGATTTAATTTTTGAAAAAATAAAATACAAAGTTGTTATTAGTTGTTAAAGTTATGTTGATAAAGTTCCAAGCAATTAATGTTGCAGTTGTTTGAAAATATTACTGTGGTTTCATCATTAATAAACATCCAGAAGCGAACAATATTTATTTAGAAATAAATTTAATGACCGAGAAATTAACAATAGAATTACAACACTTTATAACAAAGAGGACTACGTATAAATAAAATTGTATATACTCAAATCTTTAATGTTCTAAAATTTTATAAAAACCCTATTAAATTTAGAATTGATAATATATTATACAAAAGAGCAAGTAAATTACTATAAAAATATTACAACATATATTCATAAATTCAAAAAAGTGGTAATTATTCAGTAAAGACTATTTACGCGTATTAAGAGTTTAAAAGACAAAGATATATTTTCTATACATAGTTATGATTTGGGAGAACTCTTTAATTCTATAAACATAAATCATAAATTATCTTGTAAAGATACCATTAACTGCTTATACAAATTATAATTTAAATGATTTTCTTCTAATGAACAGTTTAATTCATTTGTTAAAATTGTACTTAGAGAAAACCATATTAAACATATGGATAAAAAAAATTTAACAAGCTAAGTATACTCCAAAAGGAGAATTTCCAAGTAATGGTTGATTACTTTTAGCAAAACGGTATAGATAAAAATTATTATAATACACACACACACACACACACATATATATATATATATATTATTGAAAGAATATGTTGTAAATCTACTTCTTTTGAATTATTATAAGTATTCTGAAGATAAACTTAACTTCTCTTTTTAAATTTGATTGAAACAATTGAAAATTATAGATAGTAAAAATATTAGTAATATATAGGATAAAAGAGGCAGTTATAACTTTCACATTAATAAGGTATCTTTCTGGAATATTTGAATAATTGTATACATATTTCTATTTTTAAAAACAATACCTTTGATAACACAATACGAAACAATAATTTGTTATTAAGTTCTATTGTAAAATGATAACTATAAGAATATTTATATTTTAATTTGATTCTTCACTAAACTGATGAGAAAGCGGATACATCGGCTTGGCTGTATTGGCTATTCCTGCAAAAAAAAAGTCAAGATAGAGGAACGATGCTCTCGATTTGAGGAAAACGGTTCAATACTCCATACGTATGCTGAAAAAAAAACATAGACATGCTTCAATTTTTTTTTTCTTGCAAAGATTCATTTTAAAAATTTTGACCTTCTCATTCTTCTGATTTTTTTCTAACTTCCTGCTGTTTCATTGCATTTCAAAATGTGGGATACGTAAAGAACAATGTTCATAAAAATAGTTCTGAAACAACAGCTGACCTAAAATTTGCCATTACTCAAAGAGTACAAAAAGTCACTCTCAGCATCTTGAAATGCGTTTCTCGAAATATGCTCAAACGAGTACAGATTCGCCTTCTTGAAAAGAACAGACATTTTGAACATTTGATGTAAAAGTAAGTTCGAATTTTTTTTCTGCGTTATGTTAGCTTTTCACCATCAGATAAAATTAACTGCTTCAAAATATGTTGTTTTTAATAAATTCACGATTAGTCAGTATGAGAACTTTTAGACACCTTGTAGTAATAAAAGTTCTATTCTCAAGAAATCGGTAAAATCTGAAGAATTCACATGCAAGAATAACATCAAAAAGAATAAATTCTTTCAAAGCTAAATATTAACTTATATTGGAATGTTTGTATTAAAATAAGAAATATTTATAAATCTACAAAAATTATATAAATTGTTTTCATTTTGTGTTTCATTCTCTACTGTCCTACATCATTAGTAACATATGTTTTAACTTCAGAATTCGAGAAAATGATATTTGATCGCTTATTTATTTCAAAAATATATTTTCCGTAAGAAATAACTACAAAAAAATCTTTAACGTCTTGAACTAAATATAACTTATGATTCGTGCACAATTGTCGGTTCTAAATTTTTTTTTAAATAGTTTCTGCTCAAATTAAAAGTGACATGGAAATCTTTTCAAATACAGTTAGTAAATCCACTGTACTAGTAGAAAAACGTAACATTCTTCGATATCGATTTGGAATCTGTATAACGGACATTGTTCTTTGTCTGTATTTTGCTACAACAGTAACAATATGTAGCCAATTATTCTTTCTTCTGCCCATTATTAGAACAACAGAAAATGTTTCGTATTTTGCAAAATACTAAAGGTTAATAACATACTGTCTCTTTTCGGATATTTATTTTATTTATTCACTTCTTTGAGTATATGATATTGACTGAAATACAGCTGTCTCATATTGATCAGCTTCCTGTCCTTGACCTGGCAATAATATCAAGAATGCATTCTTGCTAGATGTATAAATATCGTTTTAAAATGTGTATAATTTATGCAATACTCTTTAATTATATATATTCTAAAAGCAAAGGTAAAGGGCAGTAGCTAAAAAATGAATATTTCTGAAAAGAAAAAAAAAGCTAAAGTTTTTTTTTAATCAACCTCTTTTTTTTATTTTAAAACTTGATCAAAAATGCACAATGTAAATGAAGCAACTAATAAGACCTTTCTTATATGAAACAATCGTCACATATTTTTTAATTGAAAACACCAACAAATCCCCGCGCACCACAAAATATCGCACGCGGCTCACAGAAGTAAGTAAAAAAACACATTAAAAAAGGGAAATAACAAAAAGGAAAAATTAAGAGAATAAAGGATTTCGAATATTTACAAAGAATTTGCAATGAAATTGCAAAAATAAGCCAAAAGCCTTTCTTTTGGATACAAGCTGATGAAACTCGGGAGCCCAATTGATATTGTTGCTTTTAAGATTTAATTTTGGTGTCTTTCTTTCACTGACGAATTTAGAACATAGGAGAATCACATGCTCCATATTTTCCTTGCCACCAACGCTGCAATCACATGAAGTAACTGGATTCAAATTAAATCTTCTGAGGTAACTTTTAAAGTTTCCATGACCGGTGAGGAATTGGGTCATTTTGAAATTGGTGAAAAAAAAGATGGCATGAGAATCTCATTTTAATGGAAAAGAAAAATCTCTTTGTTAAAGTCCCTTTGTTTGAGCTGATGTATTGTTGGTTCTAAGATTCCACTATACTTTCTCTCATGACCTTTTTATAGAAGAATTTCAGGATATTTACAGCAATATCTTCGCTAATAGTCTTTGCGAGAAATATTCGGCCTGCTCGTTTCCAAAAATATCCGTGTGTCCACGAACAAATGAAAAGGCAACTGAGATGTGTTTATCTTATAGGATATTGAGTTGACTTACTATCTTTAAAATTATGTTATTGTATGAAGAAATACATATCACTAATCGTCACGTATTGAATATCACTACGAGAAAGGACACTTTCTAAAGGAAACGTACTTTTTTTATTTATCAATATAAATGTTTTTCACAAGTCAAGTTAAATTTTTGACCCTAAAGAAGATATAATTTAAGCAATATATTACATGCTTTCTCTCTTACGCAATACTTCCTATTTTAAATTAATTAATTATCCTTCCATGGGGCTATTGTTTTAGTTAACCCAAAAATATCGTACCTGACTTTTTTTTCAAAAATTTATCTTGTTTTTGCGTATATTTTTTATGCCTGCTTTCACCAGTATAACGAACTTTATTTTCAGATACGCGTTATTAATAAATTTCTCCTGAATTTCTATTGGATGGGAACAAAATATATGCAATATATGTCTGATACCCGCTTTCACCACTAATGAACTCAATTTTCAAAAATATTTCTTAATAAATGTCCCCCGATTTTTTTATTGGACTGAAGAGAAACAAATATAAAAATTAAGTATTTTAATTACTTATCGATTTGTGTACTATCTTAAATCATATGTAAACTAAAATCAAGATATGACTGAAAATAAATAGTATTATTCAGAGTTTTAAGCTGTGAGACAGCGTTTTTTTAGCCACCGAAGAGGTTATTGTTTTAGGTGGATCACAATTAGCGTAACAGATCCCTTTTCCCTTTTTTATTGTTTGCTTCAATTTTAATTACGTTTAGCTCAAACATATTCTATTTAATAATTTATAGCTTGCCTTAATTTTAGATACATGTAGCTGATATAATATTCAATTCGATAATTTATCGTTTGCTTTCATTTTAATTACATTTAGCTTAAATACATTCAATTTAATAATTTATCGTTTCCTTTAATTTTAATATCGGAAAAGTTTACTATTGTCCATTTCTCAATATTTCATCGTTTACCTTAAATTTTACATTTAACTGAGTAATTTAATAACAATTATTAGTAAAAAATAAAGCAACCTTAGATGGCTAAATCTGTTCTCAGCAAAACTTTGCATAGAACTTTTTAATTTTTTTTTTCGGTTGAACTCTTCTCATCATGGTTATTTCTTTAAAAGTATGATTAATCATCAGATGTTTCTTTTTAATGATATAAATTAAATGTTCAAGTACACATAAATGATTTATGCTTATTAACAAATAACTCTTTTTATTTATTCAATTGAATTATTAAGAATATTTGACTGAATTTTATATCGCAAAATTTATTTTCTTTATATAATTGCCAAGCTAATATGTAGTTAATAAACACATTTAATTAAGTGCAAATAATTTCGAAAAAAACTATTCGAACATTAGGATACATAAAATAAATTTCAGATTCATGTCTGGAAAACAGATTTCAAATTCCCGTTTTATTTAACTGCATTTTAAAGCAACTATTTATGTACATTTTTCGTCCTGCATAACTTTTGAATGAAACATATGCGTTGCCAAATGCGATGTAAGAAATTATTAATTCATAACTCTAACGCCAACAAAGACGAAACCTAACAAACTATCGTTTTGATAAAGAGCCAAAGCTCCCAATAGATATCTCAACCCTCAGCCAAAAAATAATTGGCTACATCTCTCCAGCAATCAAATCTAAGCTACTGTTCGACCTCGAGGTTACGAAAATGCTCTAAGCATTCGCTTCCGTGAGAGCTGTAACGAGCTGAATACGATACAATAACCCCGGACTCATCGCCAAGGATTCGTTTTTGTGGGTACTTTATGGCCTTTGCGACCTTTTTTATCTTGCCAAAGAGATGCAGTTATGGCTGATCATTGCCAAGGGAATGATGGGGACCATTACCTGGGGAAAGGGGCTGTGTATCATCGGGATGCAGAAGCAATGAAAGCTGGCGGTGGATAGCTAAGTGGGGTGATGTAAGTAGATTATTGCCTTGTTTTTCACGTATGAGGTTTGTGCTCTTGTTGGGGAAGATGATGGAAAAGGGGGTGGCGGAGAAGGGAATGTTTTTTCACTTTTAAAACAGTATTTAAGTTGTGGAAACGTTATATGGTTGGTTTTTCGCATAATAAAATAATTCGAGATGAAAACCAACGTTTTTATATGGTTACAAAGTTTATTAAAAAAAATATTGAAATATTTGTTAAAACTTGTCTCAAATGTCTAAATATTGTTCAGAAAAAAAAATCGCCAAGTTTGGCAATTTTTGAAATCACGCCAAGTTGTTGGGCTAAACTGCATTACTAAAAAAAATACTGAAATATTAGTTAAAACTTTTCGCATATGTCTAAATATTGCATTGTTAGGCTAGTAAAAACGATTGCCAAAGTTTCAGAGCTCTAGCTTGATGGAAAGTTGGTTAAATTAACGATCAAAAATTTGATGACACACACACACCAAGTGAAATACATAAAAACGTTTTAAAATGTATCGTAGTTTTTAGTTCTTTTATCGTTCGAATCTTTTTCGTTACCTTTTTTGAAAAAAATCTGTTTTGAAATGAATCCTTAATTTAAGAACTTTACACAATTTAGTAGCCTTATTACGTCGTTTATCAAATCGAATGCATGAATTTTTTTTAATCTTAAACAAAAATAAAATATTCCATATAAAGAACAAATTTAGCCACAAAAGGTGCTACATTTGCTTTAATAGTAATTAAATTATTCACTTGAATGTTAGAATTAAAGCAAACAGTAATATGATAATGGAATGGAAATTCGATTCATTTACTCACATTCATTTATTTTCACTCTTTCTCTCTCTCTCTCTCTCTCTCTCATTTGCACACTCACTTACTTATGTTCATTCATTCATGCATTCACTCATTATTTTTCATTTATTTATTTACTTATTTTTTTACCAGAAAATTGTATTCAGAAAATACACAGATTCATAAATATAGAACAAAATACGCTACATAAATTCCTCGCGTAGTTTTAACTCATTTATTTATGTAATAAATCTTATTACAGTCTAAAAAATTTTAGCAAATGTGATATTATAATTAAATAAATTTACTGGTATTTTAGTGACTACATGTTAGATGGGCTAACATAAGTTAATCAACTGTTATCAGTTGTTTAGCATTCTGAGTTTCTGGTGGTATTTTTCATTTTAAGTAAATTATGAACAAGTCTTCGTAATTTAATACAGTAAATTTATTACGTGAAATCCTCTCTCTTAAATTTATTTTCCTGTTTGCGCTGCTCTTTAACTTTTTAATGGAGAACTGCTACTTTCCTAAGGCTTGGAAGATCGCCGTGGTGGTCCCCATTCTCAAGTCTGATTCTGATGATATGAAACCTCAAAATTATCGCCCCATATCGTTACTCAGTTCGCTGAGCAAAGCATATGAATGCGTTATTTTGAATCACCTGGACCAGTTCTGCAATTCCAGGAATATTGTTATTCCGGAGCAGCATGGTTTTGTTCCCAAGTGCTCTACAGTAACGCAGTTACTTAGAGTTACTGAGACGGTCCAGCAAGGCTTTTCCAATTACAAGGCCACGGGTATGCTTTTTATCGATATCGCCAAAGTTTTTGATAAAATTTGGCACGATGGGCTTATTTCCAAGATGATGCGACTTGGAATTTTGGACCAACTTATCAAAATTATTCACTCGTTCCTGGACTCTCGTAGTTTTCGGGTTCGAGTCGAAAATGCAGTCTCCTCCCCCCGTCCAATCCTTAGTGGAGTACCCCAGGGATCGATTTTAAGTCCAAGAATTTTTTCTTTGTACGTAAATGACATCTCGACGGCTTCCAACATTCATTTAGCAATGTATGCCGATGACCTGCTATTATGTCCCAAGAATATGCAATCGGAAAATTATTGCAAGATTGCAGAGATACATTTCTCGTTTACAGCTCTGGCTCATTGACTGGAAAATTAAAGTTAATGCATCCAAAAGCGCTTGCTTCCTCTTTACGAAACAACGGTGTATTGGCAATTTGCCAGCAGTCACCATTTTTGATCAACCTGTCCCCTGGGTTACTGAATATAAGTACCTAGGGTTAGTTCTAGACTCTAAATTAACTTTTGCCCACCACATCCGAAAAGCACATCAAAAGGCTATCGGAATGAGCAGATTGCTCACTCGCTTGATTTCTCGTAAGAGCAAGCTGGCGATCAGGCACAAAATTTTGCTCTACAAGTCGATCTTAAGACCAATCATGTTGTATGCGCCACCAATTTGGGCGTCTGCGGCAACCAGCCATCTGAAACGACTGCACGTCTTTCAAAATATCCACCCTAGGAAAATGATTAATGCTCCCTGGTTTGTCCGGAACGAAGTCCTGCATAAAGATCTAAATATTGAACCAATTCTAGAGTTCATTAAAAAACAATCATTTAATTTCTTTAATAGGATCCCTCAAATACCTAATGCACTGCTTCAACAACTCCCCGCGTATGATGCGTCAATCGCATCATCGCAAAAAAAGACCAAGAGCCGCTCTCGGACACTCTTATATTCATTTCCCAGTCTTAAAAAGACTGAGAGCGCATTGAAGCAATGCATTAGTGATATCCTGCTTAATTTTTAAATTCAGGACTTCACATCGATAAGTGGCAATGTCCCATGGTCAAAATGGACCTCGCGTAACACTGTCGATCACTTTCAAAATTTTTAAAATTTCGAAATCTTGGTGATTTAAGCTCTTAAAAGTTTGTTTACACTTTATTTTCCATTTTCCTAAGTTAGAACCAATTTTAAACACCAAGCGTCGCTAGTGGCGCATAGCTCAATTCATGTTAATTCTCTTTTTTCAAACTCAATCTCCTCGCGTTTAAATTTTCCCTCAAACTTTTAAATTGCATTTTTCTTTAAATTGGTTTCGGTACGACATTTCTATTTATTTCATTTTAATTTTAACTTTATTTTTATCTAGTTACAACCTCTCAAAAACCCGCGGACGACAGCTTTCTCGAAGTCGTTTTCGCCTTCGAACTGAAGTCCCACCCCCTAACGCTCTCTCCGCCCATTGCTATATATGCTTCTTAGCTTACTGGCTACAGCGTCCAATGGCAATGCGCTTTCGTAACTTTACTTTCCAACTTTGTTTCGGAAGTTCCTCACTCTGCCGAACGCCCAGGCGCTTGTTGCCTTGATCACAATTATTATAGTTGATTACAATTAAGCTAAAATTTTATTAAATGATGCACTTTAACTTTTTAATAGTAATTCTGATGAGAGGGTATGTTTTTAATTTTAAAACAGGTACCTCGTAATTTTAGCCGTTACCGTTACCGTTACGTGAAATAATTCATCCGCGTAAATTTATTAAGTGTATCATTTGATCAGCTGCAACAAATTTATTATGTGAGTCATTTTCATCTGCACATAATGAAACTGTGTTTATTGCTTTTATAAAAATTATATATTTCTCTTTTTAAAAAAAAGTTTATAATTAGACAAATAAAATCTAATTACATAAAAAAAATCATTTGACGAGAATTAACTCAGTATTATAATTTGCCTCTTTGATGCCTTTTCTGAGCATTAATTTTCGGTGTATAGTTGTATTTTTAGTTTTGAAATATTGCGGAACATTTCTAATTACTTTTACATTTTATTATCATTGCTAAATTTTTTTTATTTCGAAAATCTCTCATTTAATATGATACAGATCGCCTTACAAAGGCAATGGTAGCCCAGTCATTATGGTCGTCGACTGGGGACCCGTGTTGTTCCCGTCAAGTCGTGGGTCCGAGCCTGATGCTGTAGCCGCGGTAGTCTGTCGTCATGGTTACGGATCTACTTCCGAGTTTGTTTCGTCGAGTCGCGAGTTCGACGAAAGACACGCCGTGTAAATGATACATCTGTCGAGGCTCAAAGTTTTCCCAGTGGCGTGGTGTGGAAGTTTAGAGATGGAGGAGCCAGCTCAAGAGTAATCCGCGTCACTTAATCGAGGTTCATAATAATGAGGTCCGTCTCCAACAGCCCTCGCGTTGTTTTCAGTGCGACGTTAATAATCAATCACCATCGAGCCTGATGCCGCTTAAGATCCGGCTTGTACGGGGATGATGCAAGTTAAATCTGTCAAGGCTCCAATTTTCCCCTGGGATGTGATGTGGAAGTTTGAAGGGGGAGAAGGCAGCTCAGGTGTCGTCTTTTTCCCTTGACCGAATTTCAAGACTAAGAGGTCCATCAGAAAAATCCCTCGTGTTGCTCTTAAGTGCGACGTTAGTAAACAATCATTTAATCAAACCCTCGATTTACAACAATATACAGGGGGGTTCGAAACTCACGGGCAAAAATTTAGGGGTGATAGGAGATTTCTAAACAAACAAATTACACTCTGCAATGCATAGGCGCATAGCAAGCGGTGAACAGCTAGACGGCGCTGCAAAGAAAAACATAAAACGTTAGTTTTCTCATTGTCTTTTTTACCGTGGGTTTCAGGAGGCATGACTTTTTCCTTATTACTATACGTTGCTATACTTCCTGAAATAAACTGTAGAAATGACGATGTGTTAGAAAACTCGCGCTGTATGTTTTCCTTAACTGCAATGTCTAGCGGTTCACCACTTGCTATCCGCCAATGCATAGTATGGTGAAAATTGCTGTTTCAGGTGTTTTCTTTCCCCTCATAAACTTTTGCCTAGGCCCTATATTTTTAAATTTTTAATTCCCAAAATTTCATTTTTTTTTAAAAAAAAAAAAAATAATAAATTTGTTTTAAGATTACAGATAAAAGCACACAGAGACCGGCACAGGCGCACTGAGTAAGTAGATTTCTTACCGTGGATCGAAATAAATCCCAAAACTTACCAAATCCCAAACTGAATTTATTTTACTTTTCAGTATCTGAACTAATACCCGAAACTATCTCTCACAGGCAGCCAAATTCTGCACCTTCGGAAGAAACACTATTTCATAAGCCTTTTCACAGCTTCCTGACGATCTGAATGGCTCGAACCATTCTGTGCAGGACACCTAGCAGCCAGCAAAGGGTTGCATTCCGTATATCTCCCTTTCTTTGGGCCTAAAAAGAGCAAGTAGATGAAGTTATCAGTCCTTCATGAATAGTGGCCCTTATAGATCTCGCGTTTTGAGCAGCGCAGCTTTAACAAAATCATCCCGAAGTATTCGAGTCCCTTTCAGGGATCCTCCTCCAACACCCCCCGTTTCTTCTTTTGCCTAAGAGTTAGGAAAAATCCCTTCGCCGGGCCCTTTCAATCAACAAAAGCAACCCGGTTTTATTCCTTTAGTCACACTTTTTTGTCGACTGAGGGGCCAGAGTAAAAATACAGTTAACGAACGAAATGATATTTAAAATTAAATTAACTCTTTTTTGTGATCAAAAGAAAGAATATAAATGTGTTAAAATTATCAGTATAGAAGTAAAAACCATCGGAAATATAGATTCAATGCACTTAAAGTAAAATGGGCGTATAATATGTTTTGATTTAATCGTGATTTTTTAAGCGATTCAGTCACATAAACATTTTATTAAACAAGTAGTTTCAAAGTACAGTATATCTGTTATTTCTTCACACAAATTGTCTTAACCGTATATTATTTATCGTTCCTATAGTTTTATAAATTGGATTGCTGTAATATATAGCGATGCACTAAAGTTAAAAGTTGTTTTGTTTTTCGGTTGAAAATTCGAAATCCAAAAGCTGAATTAGAGGAATTCTGAAGTCAATTCCTACTTAAGTCAACAATTTTTTAGTTACTTTTTATTAAATATTTACAATTAACACACACACACACACACATATATATATATATAAACTGCTGTTTGTAGAAAATGCAACACCATGAAGGAATCATCAGAATCAAATGAAATTCGCAGCAAATGTCAATTATAGGATATTATGCAAATTAATAAAGTTTCAGAGCCATCGCGCGTGCGCGGCGCGCGCAGCGCCCTCTGAATTGATGCTGAAAGCGTATAAATAAAGTGCTGTAGCGGGACGTTGAAAAAAGTCTATGATTATTTGTTAGTGGCAAACGTTTAGTGAGACCTGAGTATGCCTCCACGACGGAAGAATAAGAAATTCAAGCAACTTACGGAGTTTGAACGAGGGAGGATAATCGGCCTTCGAGAAGGAGGATTTTCCTATCGCGCAATAGCAGCTCGTATGCAGCGGAACAGTTCCACAGTGATGCGAGTTTGGAAGCAGTGGACCGACGAGCACCGAACAACTCGAAAAACAGGCACTGGACGACAGAAGGTGACGTCAGAGCGCGATGATCGACACCTGCTCCGCATGGCGGTGAATGATCGCACAGCTTCCTCCAGGCAGCTGGCAGCACGTTGGTCTACTGCTACAGGTGTACAATTGTCGGCTTCGTCAATTCGTCGTCGTCTGCTGCGCCGTGGATTGCGTGCAAGGGTGCCTTTATACAGGATTCCCCTCACGGCGAATCATCGACGGCTGCGTCGGCAGTGGGCTCTTGAGCACAGAGACAGGCGAGCTGATTGGCACCAAGTTGTCTTTTCAGATGAATCACGCTTCAATTTGTGGACCCATGATGGCCGTGTTCGTGTTAGACGTTATGCCGGTCAACGCTGCCTTCCTGAGTGTATTATTGAACGACATAGTGGTCGAACACCCGGAGTTATGGTCTGGGGTGCGATTTCGTATCATGGACGATCCAATTTGATACGAATTGAGGGTAATCTCAATAGCAACAGGTACGTCCGTGAAGTGCTACAGCCCGAAGTCGTTCCTTTCCTTCAAGGCATCCCTGGAGCTATCTTTCAGCAGGATAATGCACGCCCACATGTTGCGCGGACTGTTCGAGACTTCTGTTCAGCACAACGCATGCAACTTCTTCCTTGGCCTGCTTATTCACCGGATATGTCGCCTATTGAGCACGTGTGGGATATGGTTGGTCGGCGTCTCGCTCGTGATCCGCGTCCTGCAGTTTCCAAAGACGAACTTTGGTTGCGCATACAAGCGATATGGAATTCTCTTCCTCAAGTAGATATTCAACATCTGTTTGACTCCATGCCACGTCGTATAGCAGCACTTATTGCAGCGCATGGTGGCTGCACCAAATACTGATTTCGGACGCTTAATTTGTTTCTTTTGTTTTGAAAATTTCATCATTTATTTGTATCAGTACAAGTCGTTTCTGCATTAAATTTCATTTGATTCTGATGATTCTTTCATGGTGTTGCATTTTCTACAAACAGCAGTATATATATGACAGAATAATAATATTAAGTGGAAAAAGAAATTTTTTACAGCGATCTACACGCTTCGTCACTGACGTTATTTATTTCTAAATTTATATCCTGCTTAATATCTTATATAGGAGAAATTTTTTTCTCCCATATAAAACTAAAATTAATTATTTAAAAATCAAATTAAAAAAATTTATGCTTCGACGAGATTCGATCCGAAGGCATGAAGATTCTACGCTGACGCTCTACCAACTTTGTCATTGCAAGACAACTGCCATAGTAGAAGCACTGGCTTGTTTCTTAATTCATCCGGTAAATTAAATGGTTGGAATGCAGTTTAGCCCAACCACCCTTGGTGACAGGAATTATTTGGCGGTATTTTGCCAAATGTGGCTAACCTGGCCCGCTTTGCGAACTTAACGTTCAGCCAAAAAAAAAATCGCTAAGTTTGGCAATTTTTGAAATCGCGCCAAGCGGTTGGGCTAAACTGAATATTCACCAATTAAATTTAACTAAATGAATTAATGTTTAAAGAACTGTATTAACATCAAGTGTCATTCACTACAAATTTTAAAAATGTATTTGAACTCGAGTGGACGAATAAAAAGTATTTTATTAACGATTGAAAATTTGAACAAGATATATAGAGAGAGAGAATTAGGTAATAGTAGGAATTTAATAAAGATTAATTCAGTATAATTTTCATTCTTTTTTTAAGCAATTCTATTTAAATATTAGAATAAACTTAATATCAAATTAATTCAGTTATGCTAAAAGGTTTTTTGGTCCAATGAAAAACCTTAGCTTGATTCATGGAATCGTTACATCATCCACAGATTTATTATTATGACATGTTTTGTACGGAATGGAAAGAATGTATAAACACAAAAAATAAATATTCAGCAATTACAATATTAATTTCAATATGAAAATAGTTTTGTCCCTAAATAGTTTGATAAATATAGAATTTTAAAAAGAAAAAGAGTAAAATTCTTTAGACAAAAATAAGGGCTTTATAACTGGCTGAAAATACTAAAAAGTTTTAGTCTATTTTCAATCATTTCTTGGATCACCCTTCTCCTTTAAATAAGTTTAATACATGATAAAAAAAAATAAACATCCTATTTATTTCAGTTTTAATTCAATTAAATACGAACATCTGTGTTTCACTTCTATAAGATGTATTTGAAAATTAAAATTATTAACAAGAATCGATGTTAAAGCAAACATAGAAACCTTTCAGTTATTTGCATAAGTCTTTTAAATATTATAAGCATTTTTAGTATCTTTCCCCTTTAAGGAACTTTTATATGTTCCCAAAGCAACCATGTAACAGTTTTAATACATCTTGAGCAATTTTTAAACTCATCTGTACATCGATTTCAAAATTAAACATTCTTAGATCTGTGGATTTTCTCATACTTAATGAAATGTTAGAGAAAGAAAGAAGCACAGTGGGTGTATTTAAACTCTGAAGCTTTATATTCTTAAATATTGCAAATTTATATAGCCTATAATTGATTTCAATAGTAATATGTTTTCAAACTCGTTCTTCGGTAATTAATTTGTGCATTACATTAATTCTTTTGAAGGAATGAAAAATTTGGAATTATCTTCTCTACAATATTCAGGGTTACAACTGTGTGCTCTAGTTATCAGTTAAATTGCATTTTTATTCAGATCTTATTTTAAAATTATTTTTTATATATGCTGAATATATATTTCATTTATCTGAAAAGGAATTAACATTTGCAACAAATGAAATGAAAACTTTAAAAATCTTTATACAATGCTTCATTGAAATTATTTCAAAATAGCCCTTAACAAAGGACTTCTTTATTTTGTTCCAATATCATATGAGTAGATCAATCGAGTTATCTTTTTTTCTGTACTCAATATCTAAGCTACATTAATCCTATCTTCTATATGCAAATTCCTGTCTTTCTATCCATCCTGTCTTCTATATTTAAGCTACATTAAATATATGATAAACTGGTAACATTGTTCTGAATCTTCAATGGAAAATATTCTGGAATTCATACTTGTCCTGTCGCTCAAACTTCAATTCTACTTAAGAAAATATCAAAGTATCGACGAAAATTTAAAGAAATTGAAAGAAATGAAAATTTAAACTTAGTAACTTTTAAACTTCTCATAAAATGTTGGATTTATAATGATAGATTAATATAAATAATTTTGCTATTTTATCTCATTAGTTAATGTATTGAGGAGGCATTAAGAAATATTATCGATGTTATAAATGAAACAATATAATTTAAAAACGTAGCCTCCTATATAAGAGAAACTGCTTAGTTTTACAAAGATTTCTTATTGATTGTCTCATTGCATCAATCAAACATTTATGACAGTACTGTATAAAAAAAAAAGAACAGAAACAATTACCACAAAAGGTCCGATTTTCTTAGCTCTAGTTTCGATTCGCGAAAGCATTGTTATTTTTCCTAAGACATTTCATTTGGCATCATGGAAGATTAAAAAGACACCATAGGAAGAATTTTATGATCAAAATTAATTCTTGGCCTTCGACCATCATATATATGACTAATAATATCATACAACCAATACCTCTTTAGCAATGATACTCTGAAATTGCATGGATATTAGAGTTCTATAATATCCTATGTCAGAGTCCTATTGCTTATAATGATTAATCATGTCTTTCCCTATACGTTTACAACCCCCATATCCGTATATGTTATAGTTCTGATATACTGATCATGTGTATTAACAAATCTATAGTGTGGGTATCTCGGGGAAATCATCTCAAATGAGTTCTCATCTTATTTATGTTGTCAAGGGTGAATTATTGCTTATAATATTGTGACTTTTCTCCGAAAATAGCTTCTAACGGTAAGTCTTCTTCTATTGGTTGATATTAGTTCATTTTTAAAGTGAAATTCATAGCTTAATATGTTCCCACCTCTGTACTTCAACAGATGCAAACTCGCATTAATCTAAAGACAGTTACATTGAGTACAGTATTAAAACTTAAGAACAGCTTTAACAGAAAATGAAAAATATTTTCATTCTGAATATTTTTAATACTTTTCTATAATTTAAGCATTTTCTCAACCACGACTCTCCACGAGCCTACTACGAACGAGACAAGCTTCTGTTTTTTTTTAAAAGTATTTGTAGTCCATAGGAAATATTACTGAATCATTTAAACCAGAAGTGAAATTCTGGAAGTATTACATAAAACAGAATTCATTATGAGTATATGATTCTATTAATTTCTTTAAGAGATTTACAATGATTTCAATCACGATAAATAAAAATGTATATCGATTTTAAGATTAAAGAAATTACGAATGTCCTATGTTTCAACAAATTTAATAAAAAATTTGAGCATAAAAAATTTTTAATCTTACTCAAACAGATAAATTTCTTTTGTTGAATTAGTACTTCTCTAAGCGATTGTTCGAAAAGGATCTTATTATTTTGAGTCATAAACCAGAAGGAGACAAAACGACAATTAATTTAATGTATGTAATCCAGTCCTAAAGATTGCGATAACGGGCAAATAGGTAGATCAGTAAATTGCAAATTTTTACCTAACATTCGCCGGCGATCAAACGCTATTTTTACTGTCTATTTGGCAGATTATCCTCATAACTACGCAAGGCATTCAAAAATACCCAGGACCGATCACACACTAACCATATAACCCAGAAGATATTTTTACATTTGGTATTATGCTTCTAGAAACTCCTCACTTTGAAGATAATTTAAGATATTATTATGAACACACAAAGGAAAATACCGATTTTAAGCTAAAAATATTTAATACGGTTATATGCAGCTATTTACAGAACTCTGTGACAGGAGATACCAAAAAACTGTCTCAAGTGGGAACCAAACAGGGACTGAATCTCTTTGCGGGGCATCGACCTCCATAGGCTTCTCGTCGGCGAAATTCCCCTAATTCCATCATAGCCTGCGAATTTGGAAGCGATCTCGAACTGTTGACATCTTGGAGATCACATGCGGCTCGGGCAGTCCAGATGCTGAAAATTCTGCTATTTATGAATTCGATAAGAGAAAAATGAGAGTCGTTCGCAGTAGAGAAAGGCCAGAACACTCTATGAGCGTCAACGTTGGCAGATCGACCAACAAACAATAAGAAAGGCCGAATCAAGTAATAGAAACCAGAAATGTGGATATGCCACAGATGTTACATAACACTTGGTGTGAGTGCACAAGTACGTAAAAATCTTTTGTGGAATACCTCCAACTCCATTGAGTTTCGATAAGTAGTCCGGGTGGTAGAGGGGAGGTTGACAGATCTGGTGAGTTCAGCTTATAATTCATGAATATAACCTGCTTTCGCGACAAAATATGTTGTAAGTTGTTTTTCAAGAGGTACCAATTTCCACTGTGCGACAAATAGCGCCTCATGTGCGCCATGTTCGTTTTAAAAGTCTATCCTTAACATCTTTGTAGAACGCTCCATTTACAGTGGAAACATCTGACGATGAAATTCTGGGGCACAAACTCAACATTTTCATCATTTCCCCTCGAACATGAAGTCCCTAATCTCTCAACGTCTTCTGCCGAGTCTCTTCCAGACTTAAACCACGAAAATCACTTAAACTCTCGGAAACAAATCATGGCATCATCACTATACGCAAATTTAGTCATTTAGTACATTTCTGTAGCCGTTTTCTAATTTAAAATAAAATTATGAAACCACTCGGTGTACGTAGCTGATTGTCCTGGCAACATCATCTCGTAAGGATAGCACCATTTGTACATTTTTACAAGCAAGTGTCCCGGAACTTTTTCAGTATAATACTCTTTTTATACATATTCGTTTGGTCATGATCACTATAGAACTCTAAACAACAGATATGCTTTGAATGTATACCATAACGACATATAATAGTAGGAAACGTTAAGGGGGAGAGAAAGAACTTTCTTTATTTTAGACAGTAAAACTCGATACAAAAAAATCGCCTTCCATGTTACGTTTTTATAAGATTCAAAACTGCGTAAAATATGTCTGATAGATTTAAAATTACTGATTAATTTTAGCGATAATAACCTTCAATAGCCATCTGATACAATATTAGCTTTACAACCAATGTCAATGCTACGTTAAAATTCATGCTGGACGAACTAACTAATCAAAATACGATGTTGAGTAAGGAATTCAAGAAAGTCTTGATATACACTCAAGAACATTAAAATTAACGCACTAAGAAAGGAACTTCAGATTCAAACGAAATTTAATTCACATAATAAGGAGAGATTCGCTTGATCCTAAAAAGATCAGGACAATTAAACTAATGCAGTGTGTACAATTAGACAAATACTCTGTAACTACAATAGCGCTTCGGACCTCTTCCTCTAATACATGCTGCAATAAAGTCCGGCAGTGAATTGAATAGACGTCGGGTGTTATCTCGAGGCAGATGGGCCCAGAAATCTTGAACAACCACCTTCAAATCATATACAAAGAGACGCGGCGGTATCAGGCATTTCAGTTGGTTCAGCAAATGCTCTATAGGGGACAAATCAGGAGTGGGCTGGCCCAGAAATAGTCTGAATATAACGTAGAAAATCTTGAACTAAACGAGCTGTGGATCCTTATCTTGCTAAAAAAATTGCCCCTGGAAGACCATTTAGGAAAAGTCCCACTTGGGGTCTGAGGATGTCATCAATATAACGCCGTTAAGGTTTCCTGTAGCACAATTAGAGTGTACCGGCTGCCATGGGCTATGACACCCCCGACTACGCAGGCAGCGAGTTGCGCGATAGCATGGATTGAATTGTATCGTTCATCAGGACACTCCAACACTCGTACGCGGTTAACATTTGTTTCCAAAACAAACCAGGATTCATCACTAAACATCACATTCTGCCATTCGTGGAATTCCATGTCGTTCTGGCCATCACTGTAGACGGAGTCACCGACGTTTCGGAGTACTCGAAAAGGGGTGCTTGGATTGCAGGTTAGCTGCCTCGAGGTGTCTAGAAATGGTTTGTGGAACAACTGGAAACCCCACATCTGATTGTATCGGGGAACAAGTCATTGTAAAATCCACGAACGCTCTCTGAACGATATTCTCGCCTCGTCATTTTCCTGGTCACTCCAGACCTGATTTTCCGCATGTTAATACCATCTGGTATAAACTGTTCCTAACATATTCTGACGCCACATTCCGAAAGATCGACTTAGTGAGCAACACAGCGCGTCGACAATCCTGCGGTTTTCATGTCAGTGATTCTCTCTCTTTCAAAATCACGGAGAGGGATCGGAACTCTGCGAAATGTCTCCTCGCACCTCTATCTGGCGTTCTTCGCAAATTTAGTTCGCCTGGAGTTGGACTGTTATCGTTACGTTTTCTAATCTTCCACTATGTACTGGTTTATATAGAACTCACTTCCTGATTGCAGCGCCGAATATGCACTATGACACCAAATTTTTACTATTTTCAGGTCTTCATTCAACTACTTTGCAATGTTTCGCGACTGTAGCTCGCTTCCTTCTTTGTGTTCTATTGTCAATGTGTTCCTTAGTTTATCTTATAAAAGAACTAAAAACTGTTTATTCAGATAAACTTTGCAACAAGTTTTCGATATTGAGCTTAACAAGTTCAATGATGAGGATGCATAAATATTTTACGAAACAAGTAAAATTATAATCAAAAAGATTATATATATTCATGTAATAAATTCAACATTACCGTCATCCAGGTTGAGAGAGAAAAAAAATGTTAAATGTTTCTGATTCCAAAAATACACTTTCACAATTCCTTCGACATCTGCAATTTCGTTACCTATGAAAGTGGAACTTCTTTTATTGATCAAGACAAAAACTAAAATACAGCTTGAGAATGCACTTTGGGTCAAAAAGAACTTCAATAAAATCGCTAAAAAAGAAATGGAGTATTTTTAACAGCAAAAGAGAAGAGGATAAATTAAAATTGTGCTCAATTCTTCAATAATTATTATGCTAAATAGTGTGGAATCCTAAACAGCTAAATTCTGCTGAGGGATTATTGTATACATTTTTTTTTTTTTTTTGTATTACTATTAGTATACCAAAGTGTTTATCAGTTATTTTTCCTTCGTGCTAGTTTTAATAACACAAAGCAAATCACGTATTTAATTACATAATTTATTATTGTTTTCTTTGTAAAGCAATATTCCTGTATAAATATCTCCCTTATAATTTGCTATAAAATTACTGAATTTTATTTACATTTAGGTTCTGCAAACTTTTTTTTCATGTACTTTTGTCACAGTGTTCTATTATCAAATAAAAAATTTTTATTATTATGAATTTTAATTTTTATTCAGAGTTAGAATGAATGCCGGGAATTTTTTTAAAACCTTTACCAAATTACCAGCAATAAGAAAAGTGGTAAATAAGCCATTTCTAAAATGTACCTCCTACAAAATTACTTCTACGTCAAACCATCCGACAACTGAAGACGCACTGAAAAAGTATAAAAATCTCACTTATTTTACGAGAAGATGATTTGCAAAATATTAAAGTTAGAGCTTCTTCAAAATATCAAAGCTGGAGCTCCTTTGGCTGATCATATCTACTGTTAGAATACAGTGGCTAAAATAAGGAAATTAATTTAGTTTATTGAAAAGAAATATTGATTTCACGCAAATAAAAGTTACGAAGATAGTTAGAATTGACTGTAAGTATTAAATATAAAAGTCAACTTTACTATAGAAGAGATTTTCTTAGTTTTCAAGCTAGTTTATTCTACATTTATTCTAGTGTATTGATGGAAATACTGTGCACTAATGTCGCCCTTAGAAGCAACTAGATAACTACTGACGACGAGGTTAGTTGAGAGATGGGGTGCCAGCTCATGTGTCGTCCTCGTCACTTGATTGAGGTTCACTATTACGAGGTCAGTCGCTAATAGCTCTCGAGTTACTCCTAGTGCGACGTTAATAAAACCAACCAACCAACATAAAAAGAGGAATATCCCAATAAAAAGATACTTTTATATTAATTATTTTAATTTGGGAAAAATTACTTTCAGTTACAATTAGAAATGAATTAACTAAATCCCACAAGTTTACAAGCATCTATACGAACGTCTGTTAACGTACTTATCCAGATGAGAAAAATATTTATCTCATTAAATTGATCTTGCTTACTGCTATGCTATCCAATCAGGAACAGGTGTCACCAGACAGACGGACTATCATGACCGTGAAAATTCTCCGTAAGAGACATCCCAACGCAATTCCTTTTTAAGCAACTTACGCCCCTTTGCTGCTAATGGTTCGATAAAACGTTTGTTAATATTTGTCTTAATAAAAGACATTTTTATTTATTTTATTTTTTTATTCCCCACAATTTTCAAATTATTATAATAAGTGCAGTAAATACATGTGAAACTTGGTTTTCTAAGATACATCCAAACGTGATTAAATCATGTAATCAGTCATGACAGAGGCAGGAGGCAATAAACGTACATAATTATTCTTTATTGACAATACGGTGGATCACAAGGAGAGAGAGACATCAAACTTCAGGTTGATGGAATCAATTCGTATCCGACAATGCCTCGCCTCTCGAACAATCTGCATGAAAGGAGCGAGGTGGTGAGCTTGAATACAGTGCTAATCTTTATGTTGCACAATCCAGATGGACTAACTTTTAGAGCGTAAACTTCTTAGATTCCCACACGTAATTAAAACTTGGCATATGAAAGAAAAGGAAAAATCTCCTTTTTTACCTGACGCGTGGATTGAAGTTAAAATTTCATCACGGAAAGGATTGCAAACCAATACAGGTATTAAAGAAATCTAATAAGAAATCCCCAAAACATTAATTCCCCTTAATTTTGCTATTTTTTTACATGAGTGGCTTAAAATTCTACCATTGTAATATTATTTTTGCGAATTCCTTTTATACTCCTCACGAACCCCAGGGGTTCACGAAACACCGGTTGCTGTAGGCCGTTCCGTTAAGACTCCTCCACTACCACAATACTCGCAAAATCAGCATACTAAAGTTCAATCTGCATGGCATTAGTTGAGCCAAGATATTGCTTAGATGATCTACGACTCCATGCTATGACGTGTGGTCAAATGAATTAAAAATAATGAAGGCTCAAGATCCTATTGAGAGTTGTTATGATTTTGCACTTTGATCAATAACTTTGTCTTACTGAAGCTCAATTTAAAATAATTTCTCTTGGTGTTTAGTACTAATTTATTTTCAAATAACATTTCAATCTGAATAATTTTTTTAAGTGCGTTTTTTTTTTTTTTATCATGATGAGTATATTAAAAAAATTAAAAGCAATTACAATGAATACTAAATACATAACTAAAAATAAGATAGGCATCTTTATCTTATTATCTACTTTAATAGACTGATTAAATTAATTGTTTACTTTTAATGTTTAATAATCGACTGTTATTTTTATACGCATTCTACGACAAAGGTATTTACTAACAATTATAATAAAAGCAAATTAGATTTAGTAAAATATTTTTTGCCGTGAGTTTTGTATTTTTATGTAATGATCCAAAATGTCTAATTATTTATAATAAATTATTGTTAATACTGGTTTTCAAAGTCCTTTTGACAACTTTCCGTATGCTTAATTCTTAAATTATCTTCATTTAAAATATGTTTAATAGGAGGAAATATTTAGGCTGTTTTCTATTTTTCATTAATCTTTATCCAGTTTCAATTCTGAAACATTCTTCACAATACGTTTTTAAGATATATACATACCGAGCACATGGCTCAGTGAAGAATAAAATTGTAACAAATCCAATTTGATTAAATAGACACTGTAGCCAATCATATTTGCTGCTTTAAGCTCTGTGTGTTACGTGATCCGAGTGAGTCTCATTTTTATATACTTATGTCATCTAATGCAACTCTTAGAGACATGCAATCCTCAGTAAGAAGTATATAAGACAATTAGAAGAGCAGCGGATTTTACGAAAATCAAAAGAATTTAATTAATTTATCTACTAAAATAATTGTGTAACTACTTCTTATTAAATCAAATAAAATCTAAAGCTCTATAAAGCTTAGAGAGTAATGCTCAAATAAATTCATCCTCGATCCATGAATCAATTATGTTATATTAATTGAAAAAACAAATTAGCGCATTTTATAATTCTGTTGTATTATCTACCTAATAGAATGAATTAACTCTCTATGCGACGTTAGATTTTTAATTTCATCAATTTCTAAAAAGTTTATGATGGCTGATTCCGAAACTGTAATTGAGTTTTCATTACTATATTCCCGTACAATTCTTCTATTTCCATTCTGTATCCTTCAGTTCTGAGTAGTGTGAAGTTATTCTACCATTTATCATTCTTAATTATGATTTTGTTGAAATCTATCCCTATTAGCATAATTGCGTTATATTCCTTTTTAAAATAATGATGTTATTTATCTTACATATCCATTACTCCATCGGAACTTTTTGCTTTCCAATTATTGTTATCGATAGCATCTCTAACGCATGTCATTGGCATGCTTCTCAGTTCCCCATAAATCATTTCGCTCATTTGCTTATTTAAAGAACCGAATACATTTTTCTTCAGCTAATGAAGGCTGGTAATTTACACTCTTTCAGAAAAAGTTCTATTAATATTTCCTACATTAATAATAGGTCTTAATGAAAGGACGGATTAATCAACGGAACTCTGCACTATATTAGTTTATTTCCAAAATTTATGTAGGCAAAGTTAGAAAAATAGCTAAGATAATATAACGTCGGTAAAAGATTTGATCTAGCCACTTATTTACTCCAGGCGTGAGGTTTATTCGTCAGGAAACAAACGATAACCTGTGGATGAAAACCAATCCCTTTTCCATGTGATGTAACATATCTTAAGTTTTTATAAAGGAGTTTGGAAACACTAGTTGCATAGAATATTTCTATTTTTTTCTTTCATCACGAAATGAAAATAAACGATGATTTTGAAAGACAGTTGCAACTTCGATAATGAGGAAACATTAATTATACAATAGATATGCATCAGATTTGAATAATTTTAATAAATAACAAATTTAATAAGTGTTCATCTTTTGCTTTTTAAAATTTTGACGACTCTGACGTCAGATAACATTTTATTTTTCTAACTCCCCCGTCATACAAATTAATGTGGATAGTCACATATTTTCATAACTTGACTTTTTAAGGACATTTGAGGCAATTATAAGTGGTTTAAATTACCACATGTTTTTATGTTATTTATTAATTTTATTTTATGTTAGTGTTTACTTAATTTTAATATAGGAGATCAATTTACTTGAATTAATAATGTTTTTGATTTCAAGATTAAGAATTTTTAATGATTATAGAGCTACCTTCATTGTTTGTATGTGCTGACCTCGCATCAGAGTCCAAAATTTAGCCAATTAGAACCTTTACATAAAAACTCTTACATTTTACCAAAATATTCTTATTTTACAGCTCAATTGTTATGAATCGAAATGCAAATCTTTCTCCATGGAAAAAAACGAAATAAAAAGGCTTCTTTTGCCGTAAATCATTTCCAAAGGAAGATAACAGTTATTTCAGGTGTTTCCTAATCAATTGTTAACACAATTAAGGTCAATTTGGATAAAAAAAAATTTAACGTTTTCAACAAAATGAAAAAAAAGGAATGGTCATTGGTAGGAAAATGATAAAATAATGCTTCGTTCTGACAGAATAATTAAGAATATCCATTAATAAAATAGGGGGGAAAGCACTACAAGAATAACCAACTGGTTGAAGAAACTAGGATTGATATTTTAAAAGAATCATCCAATGAGGCTTGCAGAAAAAAATAAATTTTTCCAGGGAATCCTCTAATAAGAAACCAAAACTTACTAAGACAATGAAGGTAAAACGACTTGCCTGGGCTCGAGAGCGTCACCACATGACAACTGAGGACAGGAATAAAATAGGTTATCAAGATTACTGAAATTTTTGGAATTGGGTTTTGACTCCTTTTTCATTCATTAAGAATCTCTCTTCGTAAATTTCAGGTTTGTTTCCCAGAAGAATCCACGGCTAAAATTCTAGCAGATAAAAGTGTCTTTGTTCTGAGACGACGTGGGGAATTGTTTCCTCTGGTTTTGCATTGCCAAAAGGATAAGGAAGCCCGTCAATATTATGGTGTAGTCTGTGATCAATGTCAAGTGAGTTGGACATATTCACATCGAGTAAGGACCCACGAGGAAAGATCAATACAGAGAGGTATTGCTGAATAACTTGATGCCTCAGCTTCGAGAATAGTTCCCTAATGGTTAAAATTTTGTGTTTGTATATGATTCATTACCCTGTTGTAAAGCAAGGTACATTACATTCTTCTTAGTATACTATAAAATCCCAGTTTTACCCTCATCAGACAATTATATGGGATATGACTCCAGTTTGAAATGTATGGGAGATCACAAAGCAGGATATTGCCAAAGAAATAATAGCAACTAAACAATAATTAATAAAAAAAAACTGAATAAATATATAGTGTTACAATCCCAAGGTAGAATTACATGCAAAATATTGTATAGAAAGTATTCCAGGGCGTATTAAAACCATGGCAACTGCCAAAGAAAATGTGATTAAACGTTAATAGTACTGTATTAATTCTTTATATATATATATATATATATATATATATATTCATGACTTTGAATGAATGCCCATATATTAATTTGGCATCCTGCTGTGATTTAGGACTTCGTGTTTACTATACAATGTAGAATAATGCTGTGATAATGATTAGAAACATTCATTTTGTAAACTAAGTGATCAATAACTTGAAAAAAAAATTTCATCTTATTTGTATAATTATGAAATTTAATTCAAAATGAGTTGCTTATAATTAACATGCAGCATAGTTTAATGAATATTTCCCAAACAATTTCTTCTATTGAACTTTTATATCTTTTGATTAACTATCACATTCAGATTTCCCTTTCCCCTTCTAAAATAATTATTTTTTCTAGTGGGTAATTTGTGATCTATTTTGGAAGATTAAAGAGCAATTGAAAAAAATATATATTTGATGATAATCATTGTTATTTGCATTAGCTGCTTAAAAGTTCAAAAATTAAAGTACATTTTGGACGGGCTATTGTTTTAAAGGAGTTTTATATCTCTATGGTGCCATAAATAATCTATACATATTTCAGTATTTTCTTTCATATGCATAGACGAGAATAAATTTTCCTTTTTATATTTCTAAAAATCAATGTTTATTCCCTTTCTTTACTTCTAAACTTATACTTCTCAGAGACTTCAGATTATTGTGAATTTCCAGTTAAATTAATTCCATTTGCAACAACGAAATGAAGCAAATTAAATGCACAGGTGGGATAATATTTTACTCCTTCCATTCGGAATCTCACAAAGTTTAGACTGTAATGATGTAACCTAAAATACAATTTAGCTTTCATTTAATACAAGTGTTGTACAATGTTATTATCCATTTCGAGCATTTAACTGTTTCGTGTTAAATGAATTTATAACAACTTTGCGAATTTAGAAGTTTAGTACAGAGTAATAAGTTTCGGATGTTTTGATGGATAGGGTCTTAGTAACAAATTTGCTTGTATACCAAGAAAGTATTTTATTCGAACTAATTTTATTAATTGTGGTGTATAGTGAAACATTGTGCTTTAAATAAACTTTGAAAACCTGAACAGCTATATCACTCTTCGATTTATGTGTCCCGTCAAGTGAAGATATCGAGTTCCAATTAAGTTTAACACGCAAGTTAAGTTTGCTCCTTGTTCTTGACTAACTGTAGAAAAATCAAGTCTGAAATCCATGATTCCACAATCCATGCAATTCGCAATTATGCCTGAGGACTTATGGATTCAATAAGCAAAAGCATATTTACTTTCTCTCCTTTTTTAAAAGGGTCATGATCCAAGTTGATAAAGTCGTAATTATTTTTCCAAGGCAAAGTTCTTTAAGTCAAATTAAAATCTCTTTTTAATTAATTCCGGTAAATTGAAGGTTATATCTCTTTTAATTAAATGTTTTCATCCAGATAGTGCTAATACTTAAAAGGAAAGTGCAATATTAATTTCCAATCCAATTGAGCTTCTATCGGAAAATAAGTTTCCATTTACTACAAAAAAAATTCTTTTTCTTACCGTAAAAGAAGACTGTTCTATCGTCTGCTCTCTACTGCAATGAATCTTGCATATGAGTTTGAACAGAGCTTCCCATCATCTCTTGGAGGGATGTACTGCTATAATAAAATAAAACCTAATAATGCAGGAAAAAAGTCATGAAAGCTTTTCTTCTTTTTTTTTTACACAAAACGCTTTTACTTCTTTTTCGCACACAATGATTCTATCCCTTTCACCCGAAATATCCAAGATCCCTCATCGCAAGAGACCCCAAACGCAAATTGAATTTAGTTTAAGACCCCCAATCCAGTCAGAGAAGTTTCCAAGGATTTACACAAAACGTCATTCAGAATTTCTGTCAATCGCCCCCCTCCCCATGAGGCTAAAATCCAATCTGGCCGAGTCTGAAAAGAGCCTCTATTTCTTTTTCACTTCACTTCGAGGGAAAAAGAAATTTTTCTCTACATTTTGCGCTCGTCCTCTGTATTATCGGTAAACACTTCCCTCGCAATTGAAAAGTTTCTAATGCGGAACTGGCAGCAGTTGAGACTGGGTTTCGGGAATACGGGCTCAAATAAATATATCCGTATGGGAAGAGAAACGGTTGAAGAGTTTCTAAGTATTGCTCTTATAAATATCTGTTTATTCTCATCTCCGAAAAAGTTATTTCGCGAAGTTTATTGATATTACTTGGAATTTACAGAAGAATCACCCGATAATTTATTTATCGATAAATAATGTTTATTATTCAAATTATTATGTAATACACGAAGCAGAAAAAGAGAAAAAATTACGATTTTAAAGTACATATGAGTGATGTATTTAAAGAAGTGATATAAATATATAATTATTGAGAATATCGCAATAATAGAAGGAATGCTGTAACTAAATTTAAATACTTATACTAATAACAAATATAAAAAATTAAAAATAATAATAAATATAAGTATTAAATTAATACAAGAATTAAAAAATTAGCACCAAATCTTACTTAAGTGTTCCTTTCTTTTACAACTGATGAAAAAAGAAAAAGAGAAAAATATTTTTTAATGAATTTTAAAAACAAAAAATTATTTTATCAGATTTATTTCATTTTTTAGGTCCAAAATAGGGGTGAGGTAGCGGGACTTAACGTAGTGCACTTCGGAAAATGCTATGTCTCCTTCAGTAACCACCTATAGCAGAGGTCTTCAAACTGAGTTCCGCTGAACCCTTGGGTTCCTAGGAACTTTGACAGGCGTTCCGCAAGAGATCACTATTTGCTTAATCAAAGCGCCAAAATCTTAGTAAAATTTTAATTTTTATAGAAGATGGACTTTTTAAAAGCAGTTTGCTTGTAAAAATAAATATAAATAAATATTTTAAGAATAAAATAAAATCTTGAATTTCGTAAAAGTCACGTGTTTCAAGTACTTTAATCAAGACGCATTAGGTCACATATTAATCTGCGTCCTTTGGCTCAGGTGAAGAATTACCCACTTATTTCACAGATTTCAAGGTATAAAGTAAAATTGGCGCCACTCTTTAAAAATTGAAATTTTGGGCACAAAGATTATATTAAATACTTTGATAATTTGCATAATATTTTAGTAGACGGTAACACTGATCCCGATAAAAATGTAAAAATTAGATTGGTCAAATTTTTATCAGGTCTGCA
This sequence comes from Nephila pilipes, assembly GCA_019974015.1. NCBI lineage: Eukaryota > Metazoa > Arthropoda > Arachnida > Araneae > Nephilidae > Nephila > Nephila pilipes. The sequence goes on along the minus strand of BMAW01018758.1, from coordinate 302,296 downwards.
AAAACATTTCTTGAATATTATTCTTTTCTCGAATCCTGTTCAAAATGGAAAATTATGTTGGATCTAAAATCCTTCTCAGGACTGTGAATCCTCCGAACTCCCAATAAAAGAAATAATTGAGAGCATATCACAATTTGATTGATATATCAAATTAATATACATTCAAATGAAAGTAAATTTTATTTAAGTTGATATTAGGTATTTTTTTTATTGACATTAGAAAAGAATATCCTGAAATTGCCGAAAGAGCTGTGAAACATCTAATATCATATGTTTCAACTTATATATGCGAAAATTCTTTCCCTTTTGTACGCTGCGACAAAAACAGAATAGTTACAGGAACAGACTGGATGCTGAAGGAGACATTAGGTTTCATATTTCAACAATTATTCCAGACGTAAAAATACTTGGCAATAAGAAACAATCACGGCCAAGTCATGAAAAAAAAAATTCATTCATATGTTATACTTTAAAATATTGTTACTTTTGTTTACTATTCATAGGCTATATTTTAGAAAGCCAAATAGGATTGATATCTCGTGGCGAGAGAGACAGAGAGATGGGCAATCTCTATAATTCTTCAAATTCAGATCATGAAGTCAAATTCATTAGTTTTTCACGTAAACAAACACTCAATATTGAAAACAAATAAATATTAATATAAAATAAATTTATATAAAATGTTCAATCTCGCATTATTTTAACCACTTATTATTTCATCAAATGTACTTACAATATTGCATATTTAAATTAACTTATTTACAATTTAATAATTAAGTACAATTAAGCATTTTGCAAGAAATAAAATAAAATTTATATTTCTATTGTTTATTATTTATCATAGTATAAGGTTTATATCTTTACAATCCCATATTCTTATAACTTAATTTAGTATAATAATTGGTACTATTTTAAATATTATAATTTGTTTCATCTTCTTTAGTATAATTACTACTAGAATTTTCATTTGAAATTTTACTAAAAGGTTCTATTTTATTACTATACCTTTTCTACCAAAAAATGTTTCTTATATTTCTGATAAGTTGGACAGAAACGTTTTAAAAACCATTATTACTATAATTTTTCTTTATTAGTACCATATTCAGAATAAGCAAGATTCTTACCTACTTCGACCCCTAATTAATCAAACCCAACTCAGTTCTTAAAATTATTAACCCATCTTACTACTAAGGATATACCAAGATTAAAAAGGTTAATACAGCAGTACACAAGCCGAAAAAATAATAAATGTAATCTTTAACACACACATATATATTTATATATACTTAAGATAATTCTCAAAATATACATCACTCAAATACCAGTATTATTTTAAGTGGCTCTTATTTTTAAAATACTAAAATTTAAACTGTAATTGTTTACTTTGACTCAACAATGAATTTCGTACTTCAAAATTATCCAATAGGTCACTTGCCCGTTATATCATCCCCATAATATCGAAATAAAAATTAATTTTCCACTCTTTTGAACATTTATAGTTTCTCCATGTGTCTGTAATAGTAATCTGTTTTTCTCCCATAAGCGTAACAAATGGTAAATGAGGCTTGTAAACTCTTTAGCCTGAACGACCAGAATCATATTTATTCCAAACATTTGTCAGCACCACGTTTCCGCCCAGAACATGGACAGAATACTTATGCTGTTTCAGATCAGAATCTTTCAGAATTTCGCTAATTAAAAAAAAAATTATTATCTAGCCAACCAATCAAAAAATTGATTTATCATCCATTCCGCCAAAAGTCGTTTGGTATTTGCATTCGAAATGAGAAAGCGTCGCAATTCAGAATGACAACCCTCGTTACATGCACCTGGTGGGATTTGATTTTCACGGTTCAGGCACTTCCGGAAAAACTCATTAGAAAACAAAGTTCCGGAAAACAGGAAACATAAAATCGGGAAACAAAGCCCGGAATTCTCGTTTAAAGTCGCCCGCCAGGAACATTTGACCAGCTGAGATGGTTATCCTGGTCCTTCTTTGTATGCAAATTACCGGGATTGCGTTTTTACTCGAACGAAGCGGATCCGTGAGTGGAAAAAGTAATACGTTTTTAACTTTCCAACAAAGGATTCGACGTAATTTTATTTTTGCCTTCTACTCTTCCAGGAGCTCGACTATCTGAATGGAGCGCGACAGACATATTTGACCACCATCAAAACGTGTTTCGTTGGGTCAGGACGTGGAAGTCGCTTCTTGATAACAGTTTTTCTTTCTATAAAACCGGACGAAACTAATCTTTTTTCAAACGGCCTTTTATATATAATTACTTCTTTATACGAAAACGAGCTAATGATCATTATTTCTATAGAATAAAATTTGAAAATATAAATTAAACTTTTCATCTCAAATATAAAATATGATGTAGAAAAAAATAATTTCAAATGAGTAAAATTCACTATGGATTGATAAAAACTTATATATATTAAAAATGAAATATCAGTTTTTGTATGATATAATATATAGCAGAGTTTTACTTATTTATAGTTTAACATTACTTTTAGTAATGGCGAGTTTAAATGTTAATAATGTTACGTAGAGTTTTAAATGAATCTGAAGAACAATACATTGCTAGAGAGACTCGTAATCCTTTTTATTAACGAGATAAGTTCAAGAAGCCCTCGTGTTTATTATTCGATTACTCGAAACATGATGGTATCCTCTTATTTACAGCCTTACGAAGATTATCATAAGGGTTTGATTATTACTAAGAAATAATCGAGATATCTGTAAATTAATTGATCCTTCGGCACATGATGTTGCAAATTACATATATTCACGTTGATTTGTTTGAATTCAGGAAAACGTAGAGGAAACAAATCTATAGTATCATAAAATTTTAATTATTTTCCAGGTACCGTAAAGTTTTAATTATAATCAAGAATAATAGAGACAGAAAAATTAATTTTTATTTGTTATTCTTCTCACTTCTCCACGCAGTCATCGTGCAGATTTATGCATTTCTGCCGGCGTTTCTTCACTTTGGAAGACCATCATTATGGAATTCAGCAGATAGAACTCTATATTCTCTTTGCCGTGGGTTATTTAAATCTACAGCTTCCTTAAACCAAAAAAAAAAAAACAGCATCAATGAATATAGTTTACAATTTATACGTAATGATCAATTAATATGCAGACATTTCAATTATTTCAAAGTAATAATTAAAATTTTGCAATGCCCCGTTCCCGTAAGAGTTCTCTAAGAATATTGCAAGTATATAATCTGGAACTATCTCGAAATTTTGAAAGTCCACATAGAAAGCAGAATCAACATAATCCGACAGTTCCCATCTGGGATCGAATCTACAATCTAGTAGTCCGCATGTAAATGCGTCGACCGATTTTGCCTTCACTAATTTAACTTTTCAACAAGTAGAAATATTTCTGTTTAGCCACATGATTAATGTAGAGATTTATTGATTGATTGCTTAACATCTAGGTTTTCCCCTCTCCAAACTTCCACATCACGCCCATGGGAGAGCTTGGAGTCTCGACGTGCACCAGCCCGACTACACAGGCATCAGGATTCGAACCCACGACTCAGCGGAAAAAATGCCAGCCGTGAATTCGCGACCTGACCACCTCGACCACCTTCTAAGCTTAACCTTAATGCAATATTATAAGAAGTGTCTCCAATAACACTTTATTGTGGCTCTAAAATGACATTAATCAAAAACAATCTAATTCATTTCACTCTTTGATTACTTATTTTATTCTCTCTTACGATGTGTTTCATAAATAGGATAAATCTTGATGAATTTGTATTTTTTTGTGCCTTATGTGTTAGTTGGGTGTACTGCAGCACGTGCCCCAATACCACGTGCTCACAAAACATTCATTAATTATACAAATTTTAAGATTCTCTATTTTGTTAACGTTATTTGTATGTGACTTGTTTGCGAATACTGAGAGATTAAAACTTTTTGCGGAATTCATTTCGAACCGTGATTTTTAAATGCAACTCGGACGACGTATTTAATTTAAATCTGAAAGAGAAATCAATGATTATTTATAGCAGAACACATACCTTTTTTGAAGATCTATTGTAACTGTGTAGTTATGTATTTTTTTATCTTCTTTATGGATAATAATTTTCTTTTCGTTTCATTTAGTTTCGTTTAAATATGGTAAGTTAAATAGCACGAAGTGTTTTTCTCTAAACATACAATATTAATTGTTTCCAATTTAATGAAGTCGGATAAAAAAAATTCATGAGCCGATGTACTTTAAAAAATACATTTTCAGAAAGGAGTAACTTTTTTAGCTTGAAGAAAACTATATGTTCGTGTTTTCGTCCAGTTTCCCACTCCTCTCTTCCAACAGCACTAAAAAATATACTGATTTTATAACAAAGAATACTAGCAGTCAAAATTCTTGAGGAAGTTTTTTTTAAAAAAATTTTATTTCATTTTATGGTCAAGTTGCAATGTTTCTCCTCGGTTAATGGTTATGGTTTAATCAGAGTTTTCCGAAAGGTTTGTTGTAAAATGCGCGAGGGTTCCATAAAAATGCCGTTTCGCAGTAAAACTTACCATAAACTTTTCCGCAATTCAGGAAAATAGTGTGCTAACACAGTGATTAAAGTTACGAGCTTCGTGTACTAATCAAATGATAGGTTCGAGTCTTGGTACCATCAAATGTCATGCGGAAACATGGGAGCTGTTTCTAGCTTAATTCTGAAGAATTTTAAGATTTTCATGGGACATAGAAATTAGCAGAATGAGGTAACTGTTCAGGTATGGCATTGGTCATCTGACTTAGCTCAGAAAGTTTGTGGTCCTCGAGAAGCTTATGAACCGAAGGAAATCAAAGAGTTCCTGATTTAGTATCAATATAAATTCTTACAAGAACTGTTTCGGTGAGGCTGTGTCGATTCCTGCAATAACTGAATCGGAAGGCTTCGTCAAACGAAAACAGAATTACGAACGATCTAAATATCAATTTAAATCTTCATTGCCTTTAGGCAACATCAAAATATATTCTCAAGATTCTCTAATGCTTTAATTGTAACTAAATGTCAAAGGACGCATTCCTATAAATAATTTTTTTTCATTCGTTCTTTAACTTTTAAAAATAACAAGTAATATAAAAAAATTTAAGTCCATTCCTACTTAAGTCAACAAAGAGAATTTTTATTTTAGTTACTTTTTATTAAATAATTACAATTAATATAAATATGTGACTCAATCACAATATTAAGAGGCAAAAGATATTTTTTTCCAGCTATCTACACACTTCGTCACTGACGATATTTATTCCTAAATTTATATCTTGCTAAATATCTTATAGAAAAGAAATTTTTTTCTCTCACATAAAACTAAAATTAATTATTTGAAAATCAAATAAAAAAAATTTATGCTTCGACGAGATTCCATACGAAGGCATGAAGATTCTGCACCGACGCTCTACCAACTTTGCCATTTCAAGACAAATGGCGTAGTAGAAGCATTGGCTTTTCTTTTTTTTTTTTTTTGATTCATCAGGAAAATTAAATGGTTGGAAGGCAGTTTAGCCCAACCACCCTTGATGACAATAATTATTTGGTGATATTTTGCCAAATGTGGATCGCTAAGTTTGGCAGTTTTTGAAACCACACCAAGTGGTTAGGCTAAACTGCATTTTAACCAATTAAATTTAATTAAATGAATTAATATTTGAAAAACACTGTATTAACATCAAATGTCGTCCTCTACTAGTTTAACAAAATGTATTTGAACTTGAATGGATGAATAAAAAGTATTTTATAAACGATTGAAAATTTGAACAAGATTTATATAGGGAAAGTGTGAGCTAATAGTAGGAATTTAAAAATTATTATTAGCCGCCCATGGGCTGTTGTTTAGTCAGTGACAAAATGGTCACCGGAGAACTTTTCAAAATAAAATGTTTTCAGGATATCTTTTCTGATGAATGAAGGATTGAAGTGGTTAGTGAGCGAATGTAAGAATGAATGAGTGAATGAGTTAGTGAGTGAATGAAGGAATGAAGGGGTTAGTGAGCGAATGAAGGGATGAATGAGTGAATGAGTTAGTGAGTGAATGAAGGAGTGAAGGAGTTAATGAGTGAATGAAGAAATGAATGAGGGAGTGAGTTAGTGAGTGGATGAAGGAATGAATATGTGAATGAGTTATTTAGTGGATGAAGGAATGAATGAGTGAATGAATTATTTAGTGGATGAAGGAATGAATGAGTGAATGAATTAGTGAGTGAATGAAGGTATGAATGAGTGAATAAGATAGAGAACGAATGAAGGAATGAATGAGGAAATGAGTTAGTGAGTGGAGGAATAACCGATCGATTAAGTTTCCATTCTGTTTCTTATAATTGTTTGTCTTAATTCTATTATTTAATTTAATAATTATCTCCACACATAAAACCAAAAATTAGCAACTGTAAAGCCTAAAACTGTTCTTTTCAAAACATTATAAGATATATTTCTTTTTTTCGTTACCTTTAAGTATAATATATATATTTTTAAAAAAAATAGAGTACGAATATGTCAGCGAAATTTTTGCTTTCCCAATAAAAGATTAATTTTCTAAATTTTGATATTTTCCAAATTTCGAATTCTTTATATTTCATTTGGGCAAATTAAATTATATAAATATTTTCATTTGTTTTATTGCATATTTCGGTCGTAAAAAGTTTAATAAATCTGATAGCGTGAGTGCCCCATATATTCGATGCAGTATGCCAACTAAATGATGGATACGAAATTGTGTACCAATGATAAACGAAATAAATCCTACGAATTGGTTTGATATTTTAGACATGTAATGCATATAAATTATCATGTTCTTTTATAAGAACCTTCACATGCTCCTGTTCCCACAAAATCTACTGAAAACGTAAGTCTAGAGCGGGACTGAATAGGAGGAAATTACTTAGAACACGTGAGAGTTTTACGGAATGAAATATATAGTGCTGCACTAACAATTTGGGAATTTATTATACAGACATATATAATTTTACTATACCATATGTTACTAAAATATATTTCATATATTTTATGTTTTTCTCCAAAATAAATTTATGAGCAATTCGTGTTTACAGAGCTCTATGAAAGCATGAAGCATTTTATATATTACATATAATTCATTGATGAAAGTTGTGATGAAATATTGTAATTACACTCAACACCATAATGACTGCATAATTCCATAATGGCGTAAATGAAAGATTTTCCAAAATAATGCCGCAAATTTATTTAACTCTCTAGAAAATATTAGCCTGCATTCTCAACAATCTATTACTGAATTCATGAAAAGTTAACTTTACTAAATGCACCATTATCTTATAAACAGAGTTTTATCGTCGTAAGTATCTTGTTTAAACTGCTCTCCATTCAAGCAATAAAATATTCTGCTATACGATTTTAGTATATATTTACAAGTGTATTCGTTAAAAGTTGAGAAAGCTTTCCAAAACTATAAATTGTTAGAAGTCTTCAATACAATAAGAGATTACTCACCATAACACTCTCTAAGTCGTGCGAAGTAATCAAAACTTTTTGGAGAGACTAGTTTCTTTATTGAGCCCATCCAGCTGCATATTTCTGCCCTATGCCACTAATCAAAACGAATACACATCGCAATTGTAAGTCACGGTCAGAGGACGAGTTCAACACTTGAGCAAGCACCTCACTCTCCACCTGAAGAGTTTGACCCTCGACACATTCGACGTGCATTAGTTCTGTAATAGCATACCTAAGATGATATCCGAATCCAAAAGCAATGTGGATATTAATTCATGAATCAAGTAACGGTTTCGAGTCAAGATTTCATCAATTAACTGAAATGACTAACAATAGAAGCATCTGAACACTCAATTCAGTTTGTGATGTTGGACTATTCAAAATTTTCCATTCACTGACGTTGGAGACATTATGATGATTTGAATTACATACAATTACAATTTCTTCCCAACCCAAATGAAACATAACTAGGTAAATTAATTGAAGATAGAAGTGAATTAGAGATAATTATATACAAATGAAATAGAATGAAAGGAAAATAAAGGGGAGATAGAGGAAGCAACTTCATTACTTCTGTGGTATGAAGATAATTTTATTTGAAGTATAAAGATATGAAATTACTGTCAGTGAGAATGAATAAATTCTGTACGAGTGAATGGGTAAGCAAAGCTTTCATATTTAAATCCTAATTTAGGATTGCCGAATTAAGTTGAAATTCAAAAGAGCGATTTTATCTATTTTTCTGTAATTATTAATAAAATGTTTTAAATTGTTCTTACGCGTATTGGAGTTTAGTGGTTATTAACATATGTTAGATTGAGATACAAAGCATGAACAAAGTAATGAAGGGAAGAAGGTACACGTTCAATCTCAGAATGCTCAAGTGGCATGATGTGGAAGTTAGGACAAGTCGATACCTTCTCAGATGACGTCTATCCCTTCGTTTTAGTTGTAACTTACGATGCCTAACCCCAAAGCCATTTAAATAATTATATAGCGACATGAATGCTTCCCAGTTAATTCTAGAAAATATTTGAGATCCGACGAATTAATTTTAATAACTTTAAATGTTTACTTGTTCCGTTACAAGTACAAAATCCAATCCTTCGCAAAATGAACTAAGAACTAAAACAATTATTTTATTAATTAAATAATTTCATAAAATTTCAGATTGAGGGGTTGGAAGAAAATTTTTCGTCTTGAAGAAAATAAAATAATTAACTTTTTGAGAGAGATGATGAAAATATTATGCAATTAGACATATCGCAAACTAAATATTATTTTAAATTCAAAGTCATACTCCAAATAAAACCCTCTTGATCGCTAGAAAGATTTTTGACTTCCTCCTATGAAAAGTGTGCTACTTAAAATATCAGTTTCTCCTTCTCCATGGCTTTCAAGAATGCCGTCAAGGATAAAGACGGAAAATGCACTTCCCTTCAGCTGTTTTCATGCTGCATAAAAAGCTTTGGGGAATGATCACTGAAACTAATATAATTGACGGATCATTTTAAAATAGTATTATAATGTTATATCAATTGTATTTCTTTGAATTGTATTTCTTTGTATCAAATGAAGAAATTAAAAATATATGTGCACCTAACGACTCAATGTGATTTTTTTTTACATCGTAGTTATGAAAGGTTCTAATGAAGACACCTGATATGGCACCTTCTTCTCTAAACTTTCCACACCACGCCAAACGGAAGGACATGAGACCTCGATCAGATTTAACTTGCATCAACCCCACTATACGGGGTGTTTTTAGTGGAGTCAGGATTCGAACCCAAGACTCGACAAAAACAACGTCGGACGCGAGTGCTCGACAATTCTACTAGGTTACCGCGGCCAGCAATTCGGTACGTAGTGGTTTTGATCATTGGCAAACTCATCGTTGATCTTTTGTTTGGAACTTACGAAAAACTCGAACTTCTTAAATCTTAATTATATAATGATGGAAACGCATAAATCATTAGAAATTCAATGTATCCCACCTTTTTTTTATTTTATTTTCCTTTCTGCTGGAGGGAAATTATGATATTAACCGACTGAACTTGAAGCAACTTTTGTTACTCCTTGTTCCGGTCTTTATTCGAATTGTTATTCGAACTCACAAACCACAGGCTCACCTCGAGCATCGAAACCAGTGGGTTGTGAGTTTCAGATACTTAGACATCAGAACTCCTCTTCAATATCTTGCTGATAAATTTGAAAATACGTAGTCATTTTTTTGTGTTACTCAACTTGAAACAATTACCTCAAAAAAGCTCTCCTTATCAAAATCCTAATTTATGTGCATAGACTTTTGAAAAGGCATAGGGAATTTACCCAGTTTTATTACCATATGATTAATATTCAGTTATTTTATACAATGTATATATTATTATGAAATTCCCCTTTTTTTCACGGGAAATTTGATCCTGAACAGTAAATATATTTTATTTTTCAGAGATGAGGCTATGCTTCAGCTAAAAAAAATTCTTGGAGGAATAAATTTGAAGACACTTTTAAGATCTTGGCTATCTTTATCTCATTTCGGGCAAATATTTGAATGGTTCTCAATTTGTAAAAATCAATAAGATCCAAAATCTGATCGAATTCAAACAGTGATACTACGACATTTTGTTAAACCTGTATAAGCTCAGTCTGTTGAAGCTGACGGTAGTCAAGAGTATTTCACATAATTGTAATCATGGGTTTGCACAGAAGAAAATCGACGGTTCTGTCTTAAAGAGAATTGTAATTTTAAGGAATAAGAGTGATGTATGAACAATAACGATAGAAAATAGTTGAACTGGGGATGTTTTGCTAGTTAAATTATAATCTTGAGACTTAGGGAATTGCTATGCGAATTGTATTTTTTATACCTTCATACCTCTGCGTGTCATTTTAATTATACCTTCAGAATATGAATAAAATATATTATTCAATTAAAAAAACACGTAGTTGTTTTTTTAAACATTTTCTTTCGTTTTTGAACGTCTTCGAGTACTCAAAAATATTTACTAAACCATATTACTGAATCCATAGGAAGTAACAATGCAACTGGTGACCCAACATGGATGACAATGTCTTGAAAAGGTATTCTGAGCTCCTTGTTGTTTTTACGATACCTTCTGACGTCACGGCCGTTTGACGTTGTAAGGAGCAAAAGTAGCGTCGTAAAGATCCTCGGCACAAGATTCCGAAGTTTCTCTTTAGTGTTGTTCCAGAAGAAAAAGTGCGGGGTTTTGTTACAAAGCAAGAAAAGGAGAGAGCGTTGTAGTTTTTTTTTTTTTTTTTAAAGTCTGTTACAGAATACGATGCAGATTATTTGAGATTTGCTTTCTACTATTGTTGTTAAAATGATAAGGTTCCTCGAGATTCTTTCTTAACGTACAGATAAGATGAAACCTAAATATTTCATATTGCTTTAATTATAATTAAATTATAATTTAATTTTGAGAATACTTAGATTTTTTTTAATTTAAAAATAATCTTTAAAGGAACATACACACTCATTCACTGCGCATATTGAAAAAGCAAATGATATCAGCAAAAATCGGAATTAAAAATTGGATTTGTAAAAACATTTTTACAAATTTTGGAATATTTATTATCTTTTTTAAGTTGCGTGTATCTTTTTCAATGTTCACACTCAGGAATTTTCAAATTTCAGAAATTTTCGATATTATCTTTAATCACAAAAGTAACAACATTGGAGATGAAGAAAGACAATTTTTACGATAAAGGTAATGCAATATTAGTCTTTTTATTCAGAAATTGCATTTTATTGATTTTTCCTTCAAATATCCCAAAAAGGAAAACTTTACTTCAATATCTTATGAATGAATTTGTAATATAGCATTATTATAATTATAATAGGGCTACTATATCTACATTATTTCATTATACTCAGGAGACATGGGTGCTTTACCCTGTGAATCTAGATCCCCACTTTCGGGGCTAGCGGGTTATAAACTAGAACCCTTATTTAAAATAAAGACTATTTTGCGGAATAATGGGACTTTTGTACCTGAAATACGATTAGAATTTTAAATCTAATGTATTGGTTTGAATGTTTTGCTAGAAGTAAAAGCTTCGGCATTCGGGATCCGTAATTAGTAACCCGTGCTATAGGTGGCGTTGCTGAGTCTTAACGGAAAATATACATTTGGATGTATCTTGAAAGAGTCTTAATGGAGAAGAAAAGAATATGTCTTCACGAAAAAGAACCGTCTATGGTGTGGTTCAGGACCAAATACTTCTTTAAAACTGACATTTGAGTAAAATATAACACTGTTATTTTAATTTGTCTCTTATTATCATTTTTAGACCATTGTACGATGCTTATATATATAATTCAACAAAATAAACAGAACATAAAAAATTATTAACTAACTCATAATTCTCATCTGGTTAGTACAAGGCAGCTCTAACCAGCACTATTGGCTTTTAATTCAACTAAATCTAACTGACAATTTGGAAAAGTTTTAGTTGCTTGTTCATTCAGTTCCTTCGACAAATTTCCATCACATTCATATATAAGAATTTAAAAATATTATTATCTTGATTAATATTAGTAGCATCGTCTTTTTCACTGAATTCACATTAAGAAATATTGGGGCTGTAAATACTATTTTCTAAAGTTAAAGTTAACGAATCATAAAGAATAGATTATTATAAAATTTGTAAATAACTTATAACAACATCAAAAAGACCAGATAAATATATATAAAAATAAAAGTAAAACAATGTAAGAAATATATAATAAAAAGAATCGAAAAATTAATGATAAAATTAAGCAAATAGTTTTAAAATAAAAACTAATAATCAATTTTAAAATAATCAATTATAAAATAATAAATATTCATAATTTTTTTAAAATTATTTTCTTATGTTATCGATAAGATAAGAGATAACTAGCTAGAAAATATATTTTGAGGAATCCATTCAAATTTTCATGAATATAAGAAAAAAAAAATTACCAAATATTTTGTTACATAAAATATAATTATTTGTATTACTTCTAAAAATCAATATACTAAGGTTATTATTCCAGAAGTCTTATAGCATATTGGTAAAGTTCTAAATCTTGCGTTCAAGAAAATGAAAACTATCTTTCGTATCATAAATATTACCATAAATTTTAATATATATATATATATATATAGCTGTGTGTGTGATGATTTCGAATATAATAAAATCTTTAAATTTCTTCCACATATTTTTATTCTCGATATGAGGGAAAAGAAAATAAAATGTATTAAATTTCAAAAATGATATTCATTTGTTCAGTAATCACTAAAAGAAGTAGTATATAAAAATTATAAGATGGACGTGGACGTAAGTTCTCGATTGTCTTAAAAGAATGTGGATGCGGATATTCATTCGATTTCCTTGCTTTTTTTATTAGAAGTACATCTGCTATTTTCTGCAAGACTTTTATATTTCTCTATCACCTTTCTTTTTTCCTCGTGAATTCGCTAATTTAAGACAAATGTTATTAATATGTACAGTTGGACTTTACTTTCGATTCTGAGAAAGAGACACTCAGAATGTAAAGAGCCCGCAGCAACTGAATTATCATCGCGTCTCGCGAATCAATTTTGATAGACAACTGCTTTGTTCTTTTAAGTGTTGTGACAATGGGTATTATCGCCGTTTTCCATTTAACTAACTCTTTGGTTTCCTTTCTAATAGTGCTTGAATTCGAAACCTCTCCCAACAAAAGGAAACAGGTTTCATGTTGATTAGATTGAAATTATGATTTAGTGAATAGATTGGAGGAATTACATTTATAATTAAAGAGGAGTCGAATAAGGGATTTTAGAGACAGAGATAGTGAACTGGATATCAAAAAGAGACATCTGACTAAGTCTATACTAAGACTAAGTAGTTTCCTGGTCATAACTAACAAGGATCTATTTTATGTTAAGCACTCGAACACTCAACTCCAGTTATTCTACTCTCTCGAACCCAAGTGAGTTGGTAACAGACAGAATAAATTAGTAACTAAGCATTAGTTCGGACGTATTGAGGCATCTCTGGGGTGTAAAATTTACCTCGACTGCTGAAAACGTACATCATTATCGACTAGCTATAATTTATTGAAATTAAAATTAATTACTTTAATATTGTTACACATGCTTTATAAAGGAATGAATTTTCCAAAACATGTAAAATAACTAAAATATATTCTTAATTTTTTATATTATGAGCCCCTGAATATAATAAGACTTTCTTTTAGAAATTTTCGGCAGATTTCACAGAGTGCGAAATATTTTATACACAAATTGCTCTAATAACTTGGAATAAGTTGATTTATAAAGTAATATATATATCTTCTTTTATGTGAATCTCTTAAAAATGAAATAAACCTCTTCAAAAATATTTTAATATTTCAAAATGTTAAAAAATGTTTCTTACTGCTTATAAAATTTCGAATCATAGTTGTCTCCTGACGGGAGACTCCAATGCGAGTTCACCCATATCGGGCTTTATGACTATGACTTTACTGATACCCGAGTGGATTTTCTGATCGATTTTGCGTTACACCATAATTTAAACTTCTTAAATATTCCAGAATTGGGTCCTTCTTTTATGGCTCACTCAGATAAAGGTAACCCAGATATCTCTTTGATATCTAACAGCATTATTTATTTGGTGGATAGGTGGGAGGTTTCGGACCTGGAGTCTCTGAGCGATCACTGGTTTGTGGGTGGACATCTGCGATGTGATTTAAATAAATCCGAATTTTATTTAAAAAATAAATACGGAATCAATAAATATCTGAAAAATTTTAATAAATCGTATCCCTAACATATTTAAACAGTTGATTTAATTTGGAATTCTGATCAGCTAGAGGAGTATGCTAATTTATTGATTTCAAACGTCCGGTCATCCGCTTTCATATCGTTTCGTTAACGACGGGTTCTTGTTACTTTCAGTTTTCTCATGGTGGAACAACAATTTAAAAATTTTCAGAAATAAATTAAACTTTCTTAAAAGGAAATTAATTTATTCAGTTAAAAATAGTTTTCCACCAGAAGAAATTGATAATTTACAATTAATATATATATATATATATATATATATATATATATATATATATATATA
>BMAW01018758.1:238902-287698 GCA_019974015.1 Nephila pilipes | reverse complement strand
ATATATATATATATATATATATATATATATATATATATATATATATAAAGATCTTTATATAAAAGGAAAATTCTAGTGACTAAAAATGGGACCATTTCTGCCCCACAAATAGTGAAAACTTTGGCCTGAATTTCAAGATCGCTTTTGGCAAGTCCCTGAAGCCTCCGCCCCTTGAGGTCATAATTCCTGGCTCATCTAAAACCAGAAATATGAATTTTCTAATACGTTCTCTTTCCCCGGGCTCCGAGGACACTTTCGATTTGAATTTTGAGGAGTCTGTACCACCTCCGAGGGTTTTCACCAAAGAGGTATCTTTGGTTTTTAAAAATCTTAGTGGTGGGAAGGTTTCCGGCTTTGATTTTTTGGACCATGGAATTCGGAAGAATATTTTTTCTAATTTCCCTAACCTTTTAGTGAAATTTATGAGTGCAATTTTCATATTTTCCAAATAATTTAAAAGACTCTAAATTGAAACTCTTCCTTAAATCTGGTAAGGACCTGTCGTCCCCACATTAATCGTACAGACCGATCTGTTTGTTACCAAACTTGGGGGAAATTTTGAGCGTGATTTTGTCAAAAGATTAAATTTCTGGATTCTTCAAAACGATATTCTTTATCCACTCCAATTTGGTTTCAAAGAAAATTTTAGCTGTAACGACGCAATTTTCCACTTGGTTTCGTATATCAAAGGCAAAAGATCTACAGAACATGTTGCTGTTAGTTTTATCTATATTCAAGGTGCGTTTGACAATATAGATTGGTCTGTTCTATTTAAAACTTTAAGAAATCTTCATTTTACAATCTGTTTTCAAAAGTTTACGCACTCTTAATAAATCGGCATATTATTTTTTTCTAATAATAATTTTACAATATAGCATCTAATTATCCAAGGCTGTCCTCAGTGTTTGGTACTTGCACCAGCTATGTGAAATTTATATTTTAATTCTATTTGGAATATTAGTTGCGAAAACTTTTTAGCTCAAACTTTTGCGGATGATCTGGTGGTTATTTCCACAGAAAATTTGAGAAGAGACCTAGAGAATAATTTTAATATTTTAATTGATCTTATTGCTGAACATCTGCCACTGCTAAGGCTGGAAATCTCCATTGAGAAAACCGCCTCGATTGTGTCTAGAAGCCCGTCAATCCACAACAAGGGAGTTCGTGGTGGCAGCGTCTTCAGTCGAAACCCAATTTTTAAACTAAACAATTCCTACATAAAAACTTATGAATTTTATAAATGTTTAGGTATTCTGATTGACTACCGGCTCTCTTGGAGTCCCCACATTAATTATCTTAATGAAAAAAATGTATAATCTCTCATTAAATTTGAACAGGGTTTCCTTCAGTGATTTCAATTCCGAAAATTATAAACTGTGGTACTTATCTGTTACAGAACCTATTATTGTCTACGGTGCGGGGATTGGGGGTGGTCATCTAAGCTCCTCGCAAATTACAAAGTTAAACTCCGTTTAAAAAATTTACCTTTTAAAAATTACCAAGGCCTATAGTCTCCCACTGCTGCTTTGTATGTGATTGCTGAGGTTCCCCCTATTTATCTTACCCTAAAATTTCATTTTCTTAAGTATCAAATTCGGAAGTAGCATAATTCCAACTTTTTCGCCTGTGATTGATAACATACCATTCGAATCAAATATCTCATTGAGAACTGTTCGTCCTGAAAAACGAATTCTTTTTTTCTGAACTAATTTTCGGGACCCTCCGAATGGCAGATTTACACCGATGGATCAAGGATCGGGTCCGAAACTGGATTCGCCGTGTGTGTCGTCCACCGGGGTGTCCTAAATAGAGTCTACGCGTTTAAACTGAATTCTTATAATTCAGTTTTTCCAGGCCGAGCTTTCAGCAAAGTTTTGCCGTTTTGTGGGCCCCATCTCATAACTTCAAAGTTTCTGTTTATTCCAACAGTATTGTGCCATTTAACCTGTTATGCATCTTATTTCAGCTAAAAATTTGAACTGTTAGTTTTTTTCTTCTAATGTTCTCTCATGTTATTTTCTGCTCTGTAAATACATTGTACACTTTATTTGACTTTGATTTCAAAATTATGTAAAATCTTATGTTATTTTGTCAATAAATGCTGAGTGTGGTGGAGATTGTCTCCCGGGGGAGCTGTTTGCAGCTCTAAACCCTTTGGGGGAGCTCGGTCCCTTTGGGTAATCTGCCAGTAGCCCTCGTGTTGCTTCCCAGTGGTGTGACGTTAATAAAACCAAACCAAAACGATGCGGTAAACAGATTGCAGAGCGGATGGCGTCCTTGCTCAAAAATACCTGATTTAACGTCCTGCATTTTTTATAATTGGTAGAGAGTGGCGATTAAGAGGCCCCAGTTTAACTCCAGACGATTTGATTTTTCTTTGGGTTAGTTAAAAAATAATATGCCTTTTTCGTCACTCTCGGCGATCATTGAAATCGCGAGTAACTACAACCATTCAAACTAACACCGAACATGCTCAAAAAAGTATGGAATGAGATCCACGAGTGTTACTGGCTGAATGGCATTTGTATTTCTAGAATAATAAATTCATATCGAAAAGAACTTTAACTAAGAACTTTATTTATAATTTGAAAAACTTTTAAGCGTTATTTTTAATTCAATTTGTCCAAAAGTCTACTTCTATTTTAGTTTTGCAATAGAAGCGCTTCATTATTCTTTTGTAAACACCCTGTATTTTATAACAACTTTCATTGTGAAAAATTATTCACGCACATGTATTACTAACAGTTTGTTATAAATGAGTGGAATTTATTTAGACTATTCATATTCAGAATTTATACGCATCTTCTTTTGTCACTGAATACAAGAATCAAATAAAATGTCTTGTTTTTATGTATTTTTATTTTTATGTTCATGATTTTATGAATTTCCAGTAACTTATCGATACTCCGGTTTAGTTAGAAAATTTTACTGGTTACCATAATTGTCGATAAAATTTGCATTCACTGTATAGATTATACTCTAAATTAAACTTTTTCTTACAAATGATTTAATTTGTTACTGGTCCCCTTCCCATCCGAAATTCCAGTAACTCCCAACAGTTGAAGATGCTGGAAAAGAGTGTTATGAGTTACGTTGTTGCTACCGGAAGTTTATGACATCTCCTTTTTCCCGTACCCATACCTCGACGGAATACGATATTTTATTCGCCCGAACTCTTAAAACTGGGCACAAATTTATGGCTGTGGATCAAGCGCTATCAACCTTAAGCGGTGTTCTCCAAAACGTTGCCATCTTTTTTTTTGGTAATTCGATTCCTTTATTTATTGTTACATTCTTTTTTTTTTTCTTTCTCTTTCCGATGTGCCCAGGAGAAACAGTCGTTAAAATAGTAAGGGTTTCCCGACACTCTTTCAATTTGAGGGTCGTAAATATTTATTGGCTCTCCCAAAGGAGTATTTAAGGAATTTAATTAGTCTCCTTTAAAAGTTTAGTAGAAGAAAGGTGCGGCTGATTAGATTTCCTTAAGAGAGAGACCTCTCGAAATTAATTGTCTTTGAAAAGAGATTTGTTCTGTAAGGTAAATAATATTCTTAAAGAATAGTTCGTAAATCAATATAATGAATGTTGCGTTTTTGTTATGAATGAATAAGAAAACCGTACTATAAGTACAGTAATTTTAAATAACATTTTCCCACGTATTGAATATGCTAATGAAGTGTATTATATTTAATATTCCCATTGAAGAACTTTAAAACAATAACTTCTTCAGAAATCCGAAATTGCTGATTCCACAGTATTAAAAACAAAAACGTTTTTTATTATAAGATTATTTATTATTTAATTAATTTTTTTACTATTATTTTATTTTAGTAGAAAAAAGGTAAGGAAATCCATAACCTTATAATTATTACAAAAACTAAACTTTATAATTATTAAGCTTTAAATTGCCCTTAATGAAATTCAAAGCAAATCCCACTTGCACGCAAATTTGTTAAACTTATCTAAATTAATGTAATTATCCTGTATTTTATAGTAACCATTCTAATATTAAGTAATATATGACTATAAATTATATTTAGAACAATATTCAGGCTTAATGTACTCCCCCACAAGGAAATAAAAGTTCTTTTTATCATATGTTTTACTCTAGAAATTTTATTATCTTCTATTTAAAAAAAAGTCTAAATATTCCGCTTCATTTATATTATCATCAGCATGCAACAAATTTAAATACTCTCGATAAAAAATAACAAAGTATTTGCATCTGCATAATTATTCATTCGAAAGAAAATAGCGTCATCGGTATACCTAAACATTTTAAAACCCTTATAGTTAAAAAAAATTGTGTTCATAAAAATTAAAATAAATATTGGTTAAACAATTACTTACCTTGTGCTATACCTTTAATCTGTTTATAAATCGTATTGTTAACTTTTTTCCCTTTTAAGACTAACATAACTAAGTAATTAAATTTTTTATATGCAATAGCCTTACTAATATTAAGTTTCTTATAAATCTCCCTTGGAAATTTAATAAGGTCCTCCGCATGAATAGAATAAAAAAAATATAGCTATTATAGCTTAAATAGCATAAATCTGTTTTATTATTAATGTACTTGACTACATCAAAACTTGACCACAATACTCAAGGTAGACCAATACTACTTCTTAATCTAAAATATTATTAAGAAAAGTAATATTTCAGATTTTGTAGTGCTAGCAAAATTTGTCTAACACCTGTACTGTTTTACAAGTGTGGTTAAAATTTACGAAATTTAATATTTTAATATGAAATAGGGTGAAAGCTCAAAATAAGGGTTTCTCTTATATTAATATGGGAAGGGTGATTGATATAAAGTATTTAGTACAATTATGTGACTAGTTTTGAATGTAAAAATTATGCAGATTAAATTTTAAACTTAAATTTGGCACAATATGTCCCATATGAGGATTTAGTGCCAGAGATTTCATACAACCCAACAAACTCGCAAGTATAAGAAAAATTCTTTTATTCTTATTCCGAAGAAATTTACCTTCTTTTGTTACACGTGATTTTGTTTAAAAGATGCTTAAGATTCTTTTACATGTAGCATATATGTAGAAATGAATTGATTGAAATTTAATAAACATATTTTACTGTTATTTAATAGTGAATTATTCTACATTTGGGGTATAACATATTATTAAATTATGCTTTGAAAATTTTTAATTTAATTTTTGGTTTTGCTTTCGCCATTGTGTTGCGTGTCTTATGAATAAGTTTAATCTATAAAAATTAAATTGTTAATCGGAATTTTCTTAGTGATTCATTCTTAATTAGCGAGGAAATAATATCTTGAATTCCAATTCGCTTAACGTAATTGTCTAGCTACTTTCAATTAAGAAAATTTACATTCATTTCCTTTACTATTGCACTCATGGACAAAATAATTAGCTCACCAAGAAATGATTGCGGGATCGTAACGAAACTTAGCAGAATGGTACTTGTCGGGGAGATATGCAAATGATTAGAAATGCAGCGTGATTGCGCATTACGTATAGACGATAAAGGACGTGTAACGTCGTTCTCCATGGAGTATAAAATAGATAACCAAAGCTTGTTTGAGTGTGCTGAATCATTTACAAAGGAAGAGCTGAGGTAGGCATGCCATTACGCCGTTTACGAAGACAATATGAGCAGCTGTCGCAGTTTGTGAGGGAGAGAATCATCGGCATGATGGAAGCTGAGTGGTCAGTTAGGCGAGTAGCTCGTCAATTAGGCCGCTCTGATTGTGTGGTGAGGAAGTGTTGAGACCAGTGGATCCGAGAGATGTCATTTACACGAAGACCAGGCTCAGGACGCCCTCGACAGACCAGTGGTCAAGAAGACCGCCACATCGTAAGAAATTCACGTGTACAGCCAATTACTTCATCGGCCGCCATCCAGGCACAGATAGCACCTTCACTAGGGGCCCCTGTGTCTTTTCGAACCATACGAAGGCGCCTGGCTGAAGGACATTTGGGATCGCGGCGCCCAATAGGTGTGCTGCCCTTGACGCCCACCCATAGGCACCTCCGTTTCGAGTGGTGCCGCGCACGAGGAAACTGCACTGCAGCTGAATGGATCCAGGTCGTTTTTAGCGACGAATCCATATTCAATCTCAGCAGTGATAACAATCGTGTTCGCGTGTGGAGATCCCGTGATAAACGTCTCAATCCTGCCTTTGCTTTAGAGCGACACACCGCTCAAACAGCTGGTGTGATGGTATGGGGTGCCATTGCCTACAATACACGGTCACCCCTAGTATTGATCCGTGGCACCATGACAGCCCAGCGGAATGTTCATATGCAACCACATGTGTTGCCACTCATGCAACAGCTCCCAGGAGCCATTTTTCAACAAGACAATGCTCGGCCTCACACGGCATGGGTGTCACAAGACTGTCTCCGCACTGTTACTACACTTCCTTGGCCTGCCCGATCCCCAGATTTGTCTCCAATCGAGCATATATAGGAACATTTGGGACGGCGAGTTGGGCATCCCACGAGTTTGAATGAACTAGAGGCAAGGTTACAGCAAATATGGAACGAAATGTCTCAAGACATCATACAGAACTTCTAAGCCTCAATGTCCAATCGTATCGCATCGTGCATTCGCGCTACAGGGGGTTCAACAGGGTATTAAATCTTCCGTTCTTTTGCCTTTTTCTTTGAAATAAATGATCCTTTTTCTTTGATTCTCTAATCATTTTGACGACTCCTTCTTGGTGCGCTAATTTTTTTGTCCATGAGTGTATATATAAATACATATATAAGTTTATTAGATATAGTAAACTTTTTGAGTCTGCAGAGGTTTATTATAATAAGATTTAACTCTATCATGAAATATACATGATCTACAAACAGTATATCAAAATTATTTTCTGTAACTTAGAGTCAATCAAAATTAAAATATCCATAGAATTCTATTTCTAAAAAGAAAAATAATTAATCCACAATACAATAAAATATGCAAATATAAACATACTTGTTATCTTCCACAATTGGAGCAATGCAGTACATTCCATTTACCAAAGCAGAGCATTTATTCAGTTTGCCTGCTGTCACTCGATCATTGATTTTTTCAAGTAATTCTTCCAAGCTGTTATTGGAAGGGGAGGGAAATTGTTAGATTTCAAATAATTACCATACAAAAGATTAATAAAATGTCTTCTAAAACTAATGAAATAAATGTTATTAGGATTTTTACCATCACAAATGAAAAAAATTAATATTTTTGTACACTGGCTTATTATTGGTTATCGTATGATGGTTTGTTCCCTCATAGAAATGGCAAAATCCTCAGCAAACTAATTCAACTAGAGATCCCAGTTGGCTTGGTTGGCTAGCACAAAATATTCAGGGAGAAGTATTGGATTATTGTTAACTAATTTTTACTGACCAGTAACTTCAAAACCAGTCTTATAACATATACTGATTTTCATAATTATTGGGACAATACATATTTTACTCTAGCATAACACTGGAAACTATAAGTGAAATAAATATAATTTAAGAATTACAATATGCTGAGATTAACACATCCGAGATTCATAGATACTCTTCAATATTCAGTTGATACTTCTCACAGCTCTCCTCTCTCTTTTTTTTCATTAATTCATAGGGTCAAATGCGAAATCCGCTTTGCCAATAGCCAAAATTGCTCCTCATAACATAAAAAATCTGCCTTTAAAACACCTGCTTCCTCTGATTTCTTCCTCTTTTCTGAGATCATTCCAATAAATTTAAACCATCTGGTCCTTCTAGATTAAAACACTTCTTACTTTAAAAAATACATCATTTCTCCAATCCACATTGAAGGTAATTCACTTCAGCATAGTTTCTCATTGCTACATTTTACATTGTTAAAGCTTGCTTTTTAATTCATTTCAACATATTTGCGGAATCCCTCTTATTTAAAATGCATGTAGCTGTTGACCTCTATAAACTTTTCCAATAAAATTATGGGTAATTTCAGCCACAGATAGCAAAAAGATAATATGATTCCTGTGAGACAGCTTTAATTTTCTGCTTTAATTACAGCTTCTGCACCAAACCAAAAGTTTCATGTATGATCACATTTTGTACTGCAATTTTAGGTCTTTCATATTGTTCAGCTAAAAGATAAACTGATGTTCCACTTCTAAGAGAAAACTGCAGTTTTCCCTCTTCAATTTCTATAAATTCTTTTCTTCAAGAAGTTTTAGTTCAAGTCCATTTCAAAGATTTTTGGAGATCATATGTATGAATCAGGTTACACCCATAATTAAAAAATTTGCATACCAATCTGTAAACATTTCCTTGTAAATTAAATACAACACAATCTTGATTGTTCTTATAATTATGAACATCTAAAAATGTGATAAAAAATTATTTTGATTTATTCTTTATCATTAAGTTCCTTTTTATATTTTAAGAAAAAAGTTACAATTTAGGTTTTTAAAATTGGTATGTGAAATGTGTTTTCCATACCCTAATTCACAAGTGCTTTTTCTCACTTTTTCAAAAACATTGACTGTCTTTTTAAATATGAGTAGGAGAGTATTTGCAAAGATAGTTTTGAAGACAGCATGATAGTTCTTCAACATGACAGAAATTTTTATAGTTCTATATGTCGAAATTTCGATTTTCGAGAATTAGTATTTCATACGCAATTATTGGTAAATTGTGTTATACACAGGAATACATACCTAATCGCATATACAAAAAGCGTTCCCTAAAAACTGAAAGTAAAATCATAAAAAAAATTAAGAAATATACTTAAAGTATAAAAAATAAAACATTTTTTCAAAATACCTTCCTACAGATGACATTCAAAGGTCCCATCGTTCAACCTAATTTTAAAAACAAGTAGAGAAGCTTTTTTTCTGGAAGCTACTTCAAGGAATCCAACACTGCTGAATTTGTTTTAAACTTTCTGCCACGGAGCTGTCTTCAACGTCGAAAGTAGGCAGAAATCGTTTGTTGTGAGATCTGGAGTGTATGGGGAATGCGGCATGATTTTAATATTGGGATTTAGTAAGATATTATTGAGCAGAAGTAGCGACTTGCGTACGTGATATCATGTCCAATTCCGTGCAAGTTCATATCGCTTTCTCGATATGTGTCACAAACTATTCAGAACTGAAACATAATATTCGTCATTCACAGTAGTTTTTGGAGACACAACATGCTGATAGATTACACCTGTATAATTAAAGAAAATATTCATCATGACCTTTCCAGTAGATTTGGTTTTTCGGTGTGTGTTTTTCGGAGGTAACTCTGAATCACTCACCTCCATTTCTATTAGGCAAATAAAAACAGTTCTTTAAACAAGCACGAAACTAAGAAAATAAAACTGTCTGCTTCGTTTGGAATATTTATAAATGTTCAGTTAACATTTCGAAAAAATCAATAGCATTTTTAATTTTTTAGTTTCGTTGTGTTGCTACCAAGTAAAAAAATAACTCTCAGTTTTTATAGAACTCTCAGTTTTTATATTGCAGAGGTACCATTAAGCTAGTTTAACCCCGCTTAATCGGTCCTCAGCCCGAAATTTCTTTTTGACTTGCTGGGTTCCATATTTTCATTTATTTTTTCATTTATTTTTACATTTCTTTCTGGATTCTTGTCTTTTTAAATATTTTAAATTATTCTTTCATAAATTTTCAGTACACACACACTGTATATATATATATATATATATATATACTGAAAATTTATGAAAGAATAATTTAAAATATTTAAAAAGACAAAAATTCAGAAAGAAATGTAACGATGAAAGAAAAATAAATGAAAATATGGAACCTAGCAAGTCAAAAAGCAATATCGGGCTGAGGACCGATTAAGCGGGGTTAAACTAGTTTAATGGTACCAACCTTCCCCCTTTGCGACTTGGTAGGCTGAATTGGGAAATCCAAATTACAAAAGAGTTCAATGATTAAAAGATGCAAACAAATTCAGCGATAAAATCTACAAAAATAAAATCTATAATTCCTGGTAGGCTGAATTGGGAAATCCAAATTACAAAAGAGTTCGATGATTAAAAAATGCAAAAAATTTCAACGATAAAATGTACAAAAATAAAATCTATAATTCTAAAAATTATCAACAAATCAAAATATAAAAATTACTTACAAAATTCAAAGAAATGAAGATTCAAATATGTGAGTAGTAAGACCGAATTTTCTTTAAGCTTCAAGATGGATATCACATACTCAAAATGAAAAAAAATATAACACATCATCACCATATAAATTGAAAAAAGATTTAAATCATTGTTTGATTAGTAATAAAATGTAAAAGGATGCAAACAATTGGTTGGTAATAAGTTGTATGGTAAAGGAGTATAACGGTCCAGAGAGTGAGTAAAAATGTAAGCTGTGTAAATGTAAATAAATAAATAAATTCTTCACGGCTAGACCACTAACAAGCCGACTTGTGGACCTATTGTTGTGTGGTGGATTTGAAATTGGATCACGATTCGCAAAGATGTTTAATATATTTGTGATGTATATAAGTATTTAAGAAATTTATTGGATAATCATGATCCAAACGGTTGTTGAAGAATTTTTTAATGTTATTAAACTTGTCTATTTTATGTGTGGTTAATTTGTTATTACGTAATAAAAAGTTTAATAAAATATTCCTATAAATGGATCTGTGTAGATTACTGTTCCAAAAAGGTATTTTAATTACTTGGAATTCGAATCTCTCTCTTTTATCAATATATATATATATATATATATATAAGGAGGGAGAGAAATGAATTTTGAAATAATAGTTATCATAAAACTATAAATTAAATTATCAGCCAAATAGGAATTTTATTTAATACCAAATTACGTATTATAGTTATTAATTAAATTTTTAGTTGTTATAAATCTTTCTCGTAGCTTAAAAAAGGGTGAGATATTTCTTAATCTTTACAAAATAAATAATGATATCCGTGATAATGATATCCGTTAAATAATGATATCCGTGATAATCACTACTATATATCCCTAAGATTTTGTTCTCGAAAACAATTTTCTGTATAGAATTATAAGAGTGCTTGGTATGATGCCAGTCCTTAATCGTTTAAAACCATTTTATTAAAATTGAGATTTTACGGGAATCTTCTCATTATTTTGCCAGAATTATATGGGATTATAGTTCTATTTCTATATAATTCTATTGCTTTGTATACGACTGTTCGTTATTCCTAAATAGTGTTTTAGAAAAAAGGACTTTTGAGACGATGCTCAGAGCTAAGTTTCTTAATGAAGACAATTTTTTTTAATAAAATTTCGAAAACTTTTCATATTCATATATGACTTAGTTTCAAAGTTATGGTCTCAGACGATTTTAGTATCTATATATTTTATACTTATAAATGGTTCTTATTAATTTGTGAGAGTTTAAACTAAGATTTTACTGTATTCAGAATGTTTGATTTAATATTACATGTCGAATAAATAATCATGGGTTTTATAAAGTAAATTTCTTGCTCATACTGAGGGCGAATTATGAATGTTCATTAACGTTGCACTGAGAGATTTTGCCGACAGAAGTCGTAATTTTGAATCTCGGTCAAGTGATGTGGACGACACCTGAGCTGGCACCTCCTTCTCCAAACTTCCACACCAAACCTAGGGGAGGAGTCGATCCCAACAGATTCAACGTGCATCAATCCCGCTACACTGCAGGTAAAAACGGAAATTACATAATATACTTTAATACACTTTAAGAAATACAGTTCTAAAATATAGTTACAATTTTTATTTAAAAAAATGTAGAATTTTAGAAAAGCGTATTTAAAATTAACTCGTATCTCTATTAAAATGTGTGGTCACGGTAGCCTAGTGGTCATTGTTTCGGATTCATGGCCGGCGGTTTTCGTTCAGTCGCGGGTTCGATCCTTGGCCACCAAAGACTAGCAGGGGCTGATGCACGTTAAATCTCTCAGGGCCCAAAGTCCTCCCGTTGGCGTGGTGGGGATGTTAGGAGAGGGGGTTACCAGCTCAGGTGTCGTCCTCGTCACTTGACTGAGGTTCAAAATTACGAGGTCCGTCGCCAATAGCCCTCGTGTTTTTTCTAGTGCGATGTTAATAAAAATTAAACTAAAACTCTATTAAAATGTAATATCACATTTAATATTAAGTTGCAGTAATTTTATTTTTATTAATATGATTTCAAATTAGAAGTAGTTTACAAAATTTAAAGTTTAAATATTTTTTTTAAGAAAATCATAAAATGTTTAATATTTCGTGTTTTTAACCCCCAAAGTCCGATATTTTCTGCCTTTTGCTTTTGAATGATTTCATTCATAGGATTATATAGAACTGAATTTTAGGAATAATGTTCTTAAATTGTTAGTTTATTCTATTTTCGTAACAATATAATAAAAACAAATTCTACTGATTGAAGATTAACCGTCAATGTAGGCTTTAGTTATCTAATTTCCTAGATTATCTGAAGCCTTTTCCTTTCGTTGGAAACTATTTCTTCTGTTTTCACTTATAGGATAAAAGAAGAAAAAGTCATTCCGTGACAGAAACATCTTTCTAAAAAGAAAGAGATGTTATTTTATTTGACAACATTTTTTATCCTATTGAAAGAAACAATCTGACAATCCCAAACATAAACGTGATTTCAGCTAAGAAAGGTTACCAGTCGGTTGTTTATAAGATAAATGCGTTTTCATCCCAAACAAGGAGAATATTTTTGTAAAATTGGGCAAATAAGCTAAATTTAAGAAAATTAAGCATAGATAATGCTTTAGATATTATTAGTATTTGATTTTATTGGTATTATATTGCAAAAGAGTGTTTTGAAATAATTCTTGAAAGAATATAATGGAAGTGTTAAATGTTTTTTCAGCATTCACAGAAAAGTTCCAAATGTTAAGTTGTGGCAAATGAGTATTCCTTTTCGACTCTTGGGCCATAACTCAATCAAATATAACTAACATTAAAAAGTCAACAATCAGCAAGGATAGACAGTAAACAAATCTCACACAAATATTTATTCAATAGACTTGCACTATAATGTTAAATGGATTCCTGCTCTCTAAGATAACACCCTAGATAGATTATCTCATTCAACTAATACTGAATTAAGAGGGTCTTACCCAAGTCTTCCCAGTTGAGTTTGACTTGATTTTTGACTTCACTACGATCACTATCTCCCGTAGCAACTCTTGATCTCGTCTATCAACTGTAAGGCATATACTCAACGCTAATGCTACTCGACCTCTATCGTCCAAATTTCGCTTTGCTTATATACTCACCTATTGCTTTATTTCTACCTGCCTCTAATTTTCCTCATCACTTTTCATTTTGGTTGGGAAGAAGTTGTTATTTAATGCAATCAATCTCAATTAGAGTTCACAAGGTTAGTGAAGAGAAAATCGCGAGTAGCCCAACGTCACAAAGTAATTTCTAATTGATTTGAAGTCCCCTTCAGAATAAAATTAACTGAAAAAAATTCATTAGATAATCTAAGGATTCATAATTCGGAAGTGAAAAAAACTTATGTATAAGAATTAGGTTTAATTTCATCAAAATAAAGTATGTATTATTTTGTCAATGTTACTAGAACAGAGCAGATGTAAATAAAAATAATAATTTCTTAATTATAAAAAAATTTTAAGTTTTTCTCAATGTTTGATTGTTTATTAATGTCTAACATAGAAGTTTTGGTTTGATTAGGTTTTATTAACGTCGCACTAGAAGCAATACGAGGGCTTTTGGAGACGGACCTCTTAATCTGAGCTGGTGTCTTCCTATCCCAACTTCCCCACCATGCCAATGGGATGATTTTGAGCCTTTACAGATTCAACGTGCTTGAACCCTACTATAAGATGGGATTTTAAGGGTTTCAGAATATGAACCCACATCTCAACAAAAACTACGACAGCCGAGAGTCCGTTACCATTACCGGGGTTGCACCAAGAACAATAATCAAATCTGGAGAAACCTCTTGACAACTATCGGATTTCACGAAACGTTGCAATTCAATTATTACCATAGTATTAGTGTTTTGTAATCTGGTTGCTAAATCCGTCATAGTTACATTTATAGGTGTTTCGTAGAGAAGAAATGAGGATGTAAATCCTTAACATTGTATACAATCACTTACCAATATATTCAAAATTGGATCTACTGCTAGTATTATGGCTCCACTTAGGATATCCGAAGTAAAAAATTTTATTTTGCCATTGGAATCAATGAAATATTTGTTATGTTAGCATATCTGCAAATTTTACATTTTATTTTGACATATAAAAGCTGAGGATTTGATAAAGAAATGAGAGACGATCTTTTTTTATTCTTTGGTATATGGAAATGTCGATAATTTTCTTACCTCTTATTATCGCTTCTTTGTCACTTTTGTGGATTTTAAAGTACCTGAAATCTCCTGCATCCGTAATAATTTCGTTCGTTATATAACTTCGATCATCGATATCCTTCATACAGTACATGTAGTGAACTCAAGTTGAAACTCCGCCAGATAAAAATAAGAAAGGAAAATGAATCGTTGAACTTACCAAAGTTCATCTGATAATTAAGAAATAAATTCTTTACTTACTAAGACGTCAAGGAAAAAGAAAAAAATAACCAAAAAATACTACTTTATCAATTAATTTGGTTCAATAGTATATGGTAGGAAATAAACGTATCACTTTCAAATTTTTCGAAAGGCTTAGAATTTCGAACACAAGAAAACATCAGTTGCTGACGTTGATCACACATGATAACCGTCGACAAATTCAACACATAACATCAAGAAGAATCGACAGATTATTCAAAAAGGATATACTATTCTACCTCTCTGCAGTGAATAAGACATTGAGTTCAAAACATAAAAAAAAAAAAATTCACTTAGAAATAAAAATATTCCGCTTGTTAAATTGTCCAGAACATTTACTCGTGGTTCTTTCAATACATAGCAACTTCAGTTTCAGTATTCAATGACACTTTTTTGTGTCTTACACTTCATATTCAATGAAACTGCTTTATTTATTTATTTATTGAAAATTTTTATTCAATTTACTATGCTTGTATGTCTTCTTCACTGGCACGGCCTCAAACTTTTAAATTGCATTTTTCTTTAAATTGGTTTCGGTACGGAATTTCTATTTATTTCATTTTAATTTTAACTTTATTTTTATCTAGTTACAACCTCTCAAAAACCCGCGGACGACAGCTTTCTCGAAGTCGTTTTCGCCTTCGAACTGAAGTCCCACCCCCTAACGCTCTCTCCACCCATTGCTATATATGCTTCTTAGCTTACTGGCTACAGCGTCCAATGGCAATGCGCTTTCGTAACTTTACTTTCCAACTTTGTTTCGGCAGTTCCTCACTCTGCCAAACGCCCAGGCACTTGTTGCCTTGATCACAATTATTATAGTTGATTACAATTAAGCTAAAATTTTATTAAATGATGCACTTTAACTTTTTAATAGTAATTCTGATGAGAGGGTATGTTTTTAATTTTAAAACAGGTACCTCGTAATTTTAGCCGTTACCGTTACCGTCACTGGCACGGCAGCCCCAGATGGACCCTGGCCAATGAATTTCATTTCATGCCGTCCTGTTCTTGGCTAAGGTTTTCTAGTTTGTCACCTTAATAGTTTTCAAGTCTTTTTCCAGGCAATCAATCTACTTAAGTTTTGGTCTCCCTCTTTTTCGAGTGCCAAATGACTTAACCAAAATCTCGTTCATATATATGTATGTATAAAAAATATATTTCCAGATGAACATTTGTACTCGATTCTTAACTCACTTCCTTTCTTCCGATCGAGATGAGATTTTGTGTGCACACATGCTCCTATGACAATACAATACTATGGTATGTTCAAGCAGTGACGGACTTGGGGTGGGGGAGGAATTGGGTGCTTGGGTCTCACTTAACTCCAAACTAAATGTAATAAAATAAATATAAGTTTTAAAAAATTTGATATCAAGCTGTTATTTAAAGAGGGATTAAAAGATATAAAAACTGTTTTTAATGTAAAATGAGATACAATTTATAAAAGCTTATTGCGCTTAACTATAAGATTCCCCGGCAATGATGGATACGTTAAGCACCATAAATACTTACTTATATTTGAGATCAAAACAAGCATTAACACCTCGAACTTTTATAAGTTATATATTTTTTCACATTGAAAAAAATATTTTTATACGTTTAGCCATTTTTAAATAAACGTTTGATATAAAAATGCTTTCTTACATATGAAAATTCTAAATTGCATTTCAAGAACCTGCGATTTTAAATTATTCCAGGAAATATGCGAGTGACGCTTGATAATCCCATAAAAAGTTACTCAAAAACTTTTCACCAATGGTAAAAGTATCAGGAATGTATGAATAGTTGCAAAAGGAGAGCAGAGTTTGTGAATGACAGCGAGCGTCAACTGATATGGCGAGTCTCGCAATTTTTGAAGCTTCCAGTACGATAAATATTGAATAAATTTTATGTTAGTAAGACATGTTTACGAGTATTATCAAGTTCAAAATTTTATAGATAGCATAAAATATTTTAGGTCTCCAACGAAGTGACATATTCAATAAACGCAAATTTTGAAAACATCTTTTAAAGATTTCTTCATACAGGTTAGAAGACTTTGCGGTAAGCTTATAGAATTTCAAATTCAGACGATGAAGGGTGTGTTAGGAGACTTTGACACCTGTTGTGTTGATATGTCGCTTCCGACTTTGGAATTTTAAATGAAGTGTCTTTCTAAAATTGATGACTTTCATTTCGAGTATTAGCAAATTCAAAAACTTTGAGACTCAAAGTCGATGCCGTTAAAGTTCTGGCGCAGACTTGTCGTAAGAATATTCTCATTGGTGTTAGCATTCTAGATATAGTTAAAATATATTTCTTTTAAATTTCTTTATGCTAGAACTTCACAATATACACTACTGTCTATTAAAATTACCATACCAGGAAGAAATTAATGTGACACAGTTATAAGTTTTGGAAAAATATTTTGTACTTGAAATAACAAGTGATTAAATTTTCAAGAAATTTCGAAGCATAGCTCCTGAGAAATCAGCACCCAGAATAACCATCTCTGTCAGCAATAACAGCTCTTATACTCTTAGGCATCGAGCCAAACAGAGATTGAATGGTATGGGCAGGTACAACTGTCCATACAACTTCAACAAGATGCCACAGTTCAGCGACTGCAGTGATTGGCATACGGTGACGAGCCAGTCACTCGGTAACCGTTAAACAGGCGTTTTCTATTGGGGAGAAATTTTGAGAATGTGCTGGATAGGGCAGTAGCCCAACTGTATCAAGGAAGGTCCGTACAATACCGGCAACATGGCCCAGAGTGAGGGGGGACAGAGGCACCACGACCCCTGTTGGTATAGATATGGGGGCAAGGAGAGGCCAAGCTAGATTATCCTGTCTGCAGCATCAGATTATGTCCATTTTCAGAGGTGTTTATGCAGAATTTAAAGGCAATTGGGCAATAGAGTTGGAAGATTTGAGCTAAGCAAGTATACTTACATTTATGTGAAGTTAAATAAATCTTGTCAAATATTTTATTCATTATTAGAAAATAAATTTCCCTTTAAGAATTTCGAAATGGATGCGGCCGGCTGCAATCTGCTGTAGCCACGTAACAAATGCAATTAGTATGTCCGTTTTGATTTTTGAACTATTGACTTTTTGTCTTTGATCAACTCCTCATAGACTTGACTTTGAACAGGTGATATTTAATTTCTTCAACTTTTTTTATTATTTAGAACAGCGGTGCGGCACTGATAATGTCTAGCTGTTTATTTTAACTTTGATAAAATTTCCCGTGTACCTAAATTTCTTAGTCATTGTAAAGCTGGGGTGACCAATCTTTTTTTTCGGGGTGAGGGTAAGAGTGCTAATATCTGAAGGAAAAGAAATCAGCCGTATCATTTTTAACTTTTCCAACAAAATAAAAAATATGACGAGATGAAAAAATGCTATTTATAAACTTAATATGAAGTTTTTGTTAACAGCACATCTTTTCATATTCAAGTTTGAATGGTGAAGGTACAAAAATAATATAACAAATAAAACAAAAGTACAAAGCTAGATTTTTTTTTTTTTAAACTAGCTGACTCAAATAAAGGAGCATTTCCACGATATAAAAATTATCGTAACGCATTAATATGCTTAACGGCTCGTTGCATGTGGTGTAACAACTTTCATCCGAAACTAGTGAAAAGTATGCCAAAATAGAGTAGTCTAGATTCAGTTTGTGTGCCAACATTCTGGCTCCCGTCATTTATACGAATCATGACGGTATTTTGAGACAAAACTATTTTATCGACCATATTTTTGATTTTTATATCACCGACATTTTCGGCAAATATTAACAGGCCATTTTTTATTACCTCTTCTCCATCATAATAAGGCCTTTTATGGCACACCAATAACAAATAAAGTTCAGAAGAAGCTTTCATCATCTCGTCTCATCTCTTCTAGTAGAGATATTATCGGTTGGCTAATGATTTCTCTTTTTTTTTATTGATAATATCCTTTCGCAATTGTGAACTGACAAGATATTTGCTGTTGAAATGGCTGTGTAGTTAAAATGTTGGTCCAGATTAAATTTTTGGGCGCTGCTGAACAACTTTTACATATCTAATAAACAGGCTTGGAAGTATTTTTCTGAGAAAGCAAAAATTGCTCTTCCCATACAGTATTAAAATCTCGAATTGCAGAATTCTCTCTTTTATTTTTTTTTCGATGCCAAATGTACACTCATGGGCATAGTAAAAAGAAAATTTTTAAGACGGCCCGTGGCATCAAAATGTAAGAAAGCTTTTAAAAAGCTAAATGCCTCACTCTTGTTGCTTAAAATCACCTGAGTCGTGGAAACAGAGTGTCATGCTCGCTCTCACATATCGCGCCAACAGAAAACGTGATAAAACAAGGCAAATAAAATCATTGGTCTCGTCCCGTGATCGTGCTGTCTAACGTATTGTACAATTGGTGTCAGGCAGTGCCGCTCTCTGGGGTGATTTATTCAGTAGCATATGAGTAGAGTTTTTAGGGATTTTGACAAAATTCCTGAATGTGGCATTATTATTTTTCAGATTCTTAAAATTTTCAAAAAGTCTTCGCGTGCTATTGTTAGGATTCCGCTGTGCCATACTGTGCATGCGATGAATTGGCCATCCCTTTTGTAACAGGAAGTTTTTATTTTATAAGATTCGTTGAATACAAAGAGTGTTAAGATAATGGTTTGTTGTTTGTTTATTTCTTAACTTTTCAATAGCTTTGCAGTTTCACCCATATAGAATGTTATTTATTCGTCTTAACGTATTAACTATAAGTAATTTAATGTCACGCGCACCCAATGCATTCACGATAATGCTTTTTACTTCTAAGGTTGAGAGCCTCAAAGTTTGCAATCGAACCGGTGGCAAAATTCTAATCTATGTTACTGATAGTGCATTCTTCTGCTGAAACTCAGCGTTTCGCAAGGCTCGAAAAGAGGATGAATCCAGTGCCTTAACACACCAGAAATGTAATGGCCACTATTCAAAGTACCGTCAATACAAACAAGAGTTGACGAAGACGTATCCAATGACACACCATACCATCATTCTAGGTAATGGGCCAGTATGACAAAGTCGAATACACCCTGGCATTGTGCGTTCTCCCCGATGCCGCAAAACGCGGATGCGACTATCATGATGATATAAACAGAATCTTAATTCGTCTGAAAAGACGACGTCGCGCCGTTGTTGGATCCAGATGCATCGTTGATCACATCTTTGAAGGCGCTCCTATCTGTAATGTAGCGTCAAAAGTTGCCTAGCTGACAGTCCATAGCAAACATCGCCGAACTATTTGTGCAGACAAATGTTGTCGTACAAACGATTCCATTTCTAGATTCGGAGCTTATTATATGTCTGTACGATCCATTAAGGTCATGCGTTTAATATGCTTGTCTTCTCGTATGTTAGGAATATATTATTCATGTCTTCTCATGCCTGTCTTCTCATATATTGTCTCGAATCGGGCCATTGGGATCCGACGCGGCGTTCTATAAGACGATCTTGCACCCATCGATTCCATTTTCTGCAGACAATAATGGGATCTGGACCGACGCGAGCAGCAATACTGTGATACGATAAACCGCATTCCCGGTAGGCTACAATTTGACCTCTATCAAAGTCACAAACTTACTTGTAAGCATTTCTTCTTACACGAGTCATCGCAACAACTTTTCACCAAACAACAACGTTTAAATGCAGTTTGTGTGAGAGAAGTCTGCTGTACAATTTCTTCATTTAAACACATTGTAGGTGTCACTACAGGTGCCTTCTTTGGATTAATTTGTTGAAAAACTAATCATTTGCATCAATTTTAATGGTCTGTAGCGTAAATCACAAAGCCTTTGAAATTTAAAACTTTATTACTTATACTTGTCCTTGAAATATTCAAGTGGGGGGGGGTATATATACCAGCAGTTTTTCAACTCGCATCTAGTTATTTTTTGTTGAGAGGAGATTATTACATTGCTATACCTATTCTTTTTTGAAGAAATTGTGTACTCTAATGTATATTTTGGGTTGGTTTTGAAAATTCTAACGATTTTTTTCTAATATTAAAAAAATATGTTTTATAAAACTTGTTCTTTTGTTTCAGAAAGTGTGATGCAGTAGAGAAGCAATTTATATCATTTCAGACGCTTTCATTTTCATTGAAGAATTGAAACCACAAGCATAAGCAATCCATCGAATAGTACACGTTTTAAGTCCTGTTGACTCAATTCAGATGGTGAGAATGTAAGTAAATGTTGAAACGGTGTTAGTTAAATGTTTGAAATTAGATGTAAAAATATTTGTCTGATTTGAGTGAATTTTTATATAGAAAAGGAAGGTTCAATGAAAAGTATATCCAGAAAAAAATCCCGCTAACATTTGCTCTAGCCCAAGTAAATAGTTAGCACGTGAAGGAAATGGTAAAATAAAGTCGATGTATTAAGAAATTGCTTAGAGATAATAACCATACTCGATTCCTGTTTTACTTTGCGCCTCATAATAAGGATTTCTCAGACATACATGATGTGTATACTCGATGAGGAAGAATGGAAAAACCCGAGAGTAAAATTGCTTCTCGAGTATCTGAGAACAAAAAAAAAAAGTATGCTCTTCGAGTAGCAATTAAATATCATAAGTTACTACATATTCATTTGTGACATTGTGCTATTCGCTATTTCCTCTTCTCTAACTTCGGGGACTTTTATTGAGATTAATTGCATAAAATTACAATTTCTTCCCAACCAAAAAGAAAACGGTGTTAGACAAATTAGAAGAAGATAGAAGTGAAGTGAATTGATTCATCTTATATGATATTTAAATTAAATAGAATTAATGGAAAATGAAGGGTTATAGAAGATAATGACTTGCTGTCAGAGAATTGCGATTCAGATTTAAATTCTTCTGTAAATTTTGTGAATTGAAAAAGGTTCCACTAAAAATAATTACCTTAGTAGTTACTATCGAAGAGAGTTGGGGAATTTAGAACGAGTGAACTGGTAAGATTTCTTATTTAAGTCCTAAATTAGAATTAGGAGTTAGGTTGGGATCTTAGAGCGACATTAGATACTGTTCAGTGTTAATAAATAAAGAGTTCTATTTTGTTCTTGAATGTCCAAACGGAGTTTAGTAGTTAGGGATTAATATATTAGATTTAGATACGACGCAAGAGCTGGTTAATAAAGGGCAGACGTAACACATAGACAATAAAGTCTCTTTCAGAGAATGTAACATAAAAAGGTTAGTAATAAATATTTATAAACAAAAACAAGCAATTTTATTAAGATAGCTCCAGTATCGTTTCTAGTGCTTCTCCATACATTTTATCACTTGAGAGCTTAAGGGATGCTAGATCCCTTAAACTTTAAGATTTTTAATGTTTTGAAAAACATTCAAGTTAGAGCCTCGTCTTTTCAGGATATTTTAGTGTCCAATACTTAGCGATATAACCAAAACTTTGACAGTTATCGAGAAAGAACTTAACCTTCTTTAGATCGATTTTTATTTTTTACTTTAACTTCATTTTTTCTCAAAACAAAAAAAAAATCAGCTTAAGCTTAGGGTTTCTCAGAAACTATTAATAGTATTAATTTGAAATTCCATGCACATCTGCAAAATAAGTAACTTTATGACTTGTAGATAAATTTTAAGATAAATTATTAATATAGAAACATTTTATATATTAATTTTGATAGGATTTTTTCTTAAAATCTTATAATTTTCTAGATAATCATGCTAAAAAATTCTCTTTGCTAACTTTTTTAAAAGTGTATATAACTTCAGAACTGAATATTTTTCAATTAAACAAATTACTTTCTTAAAACTTTAAACAATGTTGTATACTTCAGAATCCTACACGCTGTAAAATATTGATTTTCTTAATTTTGAAAAAAATGTCCTATTTATATTTCTTTATAACTTCTTAAGATTTCCTTAATATGCCATGACAATGTGAAAAATAATGTAAATATATATAAATATAGTAAAAGTACCAAATTTCTGTTTTACTTCATTGGTAAGTTATATACGTTTGAAAAAGGTTTTTCGCATACAGGGATAAGTGATAAGTGTCCTGAGACCCTCTTAAGGATTCTTCGAGATGTTCCACTTTTAATAAAAAAGATAGCTAAAAAAATATCCTTATCGCGATTAAATTAACTTTTTGAAGAACTTAAAATATTAAGATACTCTTCAAGCAAATCACAAAAATGCTTACTTCTCTCTTAAGCATATCATTAATGTTTTAGACACATTCAAACTATCCGAAACCATGGATATACTTGGATGGACATAAATGAGCTCATTTTATAACCGTCATCTTAAATCCAAAATATATTGGATATTAAATTACCGAAATCACACCACTCAACGAATTTTCAACCTCGAACGTTTCAAAGCGTCGAGGAAAAAATCCGAAAAGAAATGATTTAAAGCTTACTAGAAATTCCAAGGAATCCTTCTAATCGTGTCTAGATTCACTTTCTTTGGATTTTCTTAGAATAAACTCGAGCTAAAGTGGGTGCTCCACTTAATCTCTATCAAGGCATTCGTTAATCCTTTCAATTAACGAATCCACTCTTCCGCTGCTGCTTCCAATTAATGGTTAATTTGTCCCCGCTTCAAGGAGAGCAGCTTCCCGGGATTCGAAGTTGCCTTTCGTCTCCAGAGACACTCGTCGTTGCCGCTTATTTACTTTGAGAAATATTCTTAAAGAAAAGATTTTTTTCCCCATCCTGTACAAAATGTTTGAAATGTTTATACAGGATGGAATTTTTCGTCTTCCAAAATCGATTTTTTGAAAGATAAATCGATGGTAGAGTACACTTAATGAATAGAAGAATTTAGATAGTGAAGAACTAAATTCGCGAGGTTTCAAATATTGCGGTAAAGTAAGTGAAGAGGTATACTGTGGGGTTTTTTTTTTTATCTTAGAATATCATCCTCGTTTTGTATTATTAATGACACTTTTTTATTGACTTACAAAAAGAGGAAAAAACACCTATATATACATGGACTTTTATAATTATTTCATAAATATGCACATATAAAAGTCATGTATTAGTCATACTTCGTTTAAACACCAACACAATATAGGCGCAAATGCAGTCCATTGTAATGCATGATTTTGCGTGTGTGTGTGTGTGTAGTGATTTCACATTAATGTTATAATTTTTCTCAATAATAATTTAATTTTCTATTCTATCCCATTCCCTAATTCAAAAGTAGAGTTCATTTTTACTTTATTATCCTATTCTATATTATCATTTTATTTATTAGATCACGCGCTCATAAAACTAGTTAAATCATCTTTCCCGCGATCATAAATCTGAAAAATAATCCATATTAGACTCCTTGTCTATTTTGAAATTCCCCCAAAATCCCTAATCCTGTACCATGTGTTATGGGATGTTTATTTTGAAATATCCCTGCTATATAATGAAAAGCACAACGAAATTCTCTCTCTTACGCTCTTATTCTCTCTCTCTTCTTACCTCTGCTGTAATCTTCGTATAGTCTTCCGCTTCCGCCTTGGGCTCGAAGCCGAGTTCACCAGTACGTAATGCTCTCTCTCTGATAGAGTAAATAAACAATATTATTCATATGAAAAAAGGAGTGTTCATTTCGGCCTTGTATACAAACTGTGTTATTAATCATGAACTAACATTTTAAATATCTTTCATGCGCGCGTGCGTGCGTGTGTGTGTGTGTGTGTGTGTGTATATGTGATTATATATATATATATATATATATATAATCGTTTGTCAAAATTTAAGATTGGTATTTGATTTGATGGTTTGAAGAAGTCGCACTTAGAAACAACACGAGGGCTATTGGGGACAAACTTCGTAATTTTGAATCTCGGTCAAGCGAAAGGACACTTGAGTTGGTAGCACCCTCTCCAAATTTCCATCCAACACCAATGGAAGAACTTGGGGTCTTTAGCGGAGAATCGACGGAAACAAAGGAGACCTCCTTGCTCGTGACCATGAACACTAAGCTGCATAGGCCGTAATATTATTTTTTCGAAGCACGCATAAAAAAAAGTCTATTTTTGAGGAAACAATTAGTTCAATATCATTGAAAATTCTGGAGTCTTAGTTTAATTATAAATCAGATAAATAGGTAAAAATTCGGATTTTTAGAATAAACTAACTGGATTCGATTGAAATTATGTTTTTAATTCTGAATATGAATAAATTGTAACCAAGAAATTTTCATCAAATAGTAAATTAAATTGAAAAAAGTGTATGCATTATGTTAAATTTCTTCTAAAATAGTGACTTTCAATTCATCAGACATGGGGAAAACATTGAAACAGCATAACATTTTGAAGGGAAGGAAAATAATTAAAAGAGTTTGTTGGTGTTAGGATGCTCAAGAAAAATTCTGCTTTATTATATTTATGCAGTAGAATTTCTTATACTCATAGGTTAATATCACTGTTCTTTCCCAGTGAAGTTTTTTAATTATAAATCATTAAATTTTATCTAAGCAGTCGTGTATGAATTTTATGTTTAAAGATAACAATGATGTAATTCTTTAATCAGAATCTTAGAATTATAATCTTTTTCTCCAATCAAAACTTTTTATACAGCCATTTTTCAACAATCTGTATGAATTTTTCTTAAAGAAAGAATAATCGCTTCACAAATTTATATATATATCAGACCTTAAATTTCCGCTTTTGACAGATATCACACTTATGGGGGATAATATTTTTCCTGGACTTACATAAAATCTTAATCATATAAACGCGCCAATAAATTTCAGAATGGATTGAAACGCTTTCCGTTCCTCTTTTTACATTTTAATTGCAATTAATGCTGCTTTTACATATTAATAATCCTACTTTATTGGAAGTTTATATAACTGTCTTTAAAATACAATTATTTTTAATATTGTTCAAATTGAAAGAAAATCAAAATAAAATTATTCATCTCTTAAAAGTTCTAATTCATCAGTTCATTATATTTTTTGCACTTAGAGAAAAATCAAACTCCATTTAAAATGTTCAACAAGTACAGGAATATTTTCCCATAAAAGTCTTTTATAACTTGCGTTGATAATAAACTTTGATAATCATGAATCATTAACACAGTGCAAGAAGTTTTCGGAGCTGCCTCCCATAACCATCTCGTTATCCCTTTTGAAAGCTCGCGACAGTGATCAACTTAGATTATCCGAAGTACTAAATACAATAAAGCTTCAGACGCCCCCGGAAAACCAGTTAACTGGAACTCAGAAACTGGAAGTGTTAAAATTTCCGTTTCGCCATAAAACGTGAAAACAGTGTGAGAGAAAGAAAAGAAAACCCCCTTCCTATCTCATCACCACTCTGGGCGAATCCCAATAAACAATCCCTTTGGAAGTTTCAGCAGCAGCCATCGAACGGCTCAACTCCTCTCGACCTATTATTGTTGCCAAACTTTGCGTCAAAACTTGGAAACTTTGCACGATTTACGCGGGCTATAGGGACGGAAAGGCTTTTCCGCCGCTATCTCTGGCGCAGAGTCATAACATAACCGGAAGCCAAGAGTAACGAGGAATCGCCTGAATCCAACCGATGCCAACATCTTGAAATAAAAGGGCTATCCAAAAGCAATGTGCCGCAGCTTCTCGCGTTACAGGAGGCAATGGCCTTCCGAGGAAGAAGAGGAAGACTCGATCAAATTTTGAGGCAACAACCTTCTTTGGTAGGTGATCATCTCATTTCGAACGTTTGGTCTCACGTTTCACTAGCCACAGGGGAATTGAAAAAAGGGGATGGTTCTCGTCTTACATCCCCACCTTTCTTTCTTAGAGAATATCGTGTAAGAAAGTCTCTAGCTTCTCTTAACAGCCTCTTGTTCCCGCACTCTTCTTTTCTTTTTCTTGGAATTGTAATTGTTTTCTATTTTTTTTTTTTTTTCTTTCTCTTTCTTATTGCATCTTTGATTAGGTAAGTTTTTTTGTGGTATTTATTCACAGATTCAGATCAGACATTTCTTTCGAACTTTAATTCTTAAAAAAAATTAACAATGAAAATTAAATGTTTTTAATAAATTATTATTTTAACAACAGAGTTCATACACAAATTTTGTATGTTTTACGACGTAGCTTCTGATAAATTTTATACTGAAATCGAATGTGTCACTTTTAATTTTTGTAGACTATCTGAAATCTACAATTAATTAATTTTGAGGGGAAAAAATTAATAATGTTCCATAATATATAATACATTGATTAACACTGACGTAATGATACTAGACCGCGAAGATCAGGAGATATGTCATCAAGAGTGCGATTGTCAGTTAAGTTAAATATAGGCCAAATTTCAATCAATCCATTTTGATCCTAGCGAAAAGAAAAATTTTCTCCGACTTCATGGTTTCAAACATAAGCATATCTCAAATATTTTCACTGAAGCCTTCGTTGAGTTGAGATCGCTGCATCAGAAGGAAAAAAATTAATGCATTTTCCAGATTAATAAGAATCTTATGTTATCACTATTAACATAGTATAAAGTTAAGTACTTCGTCAAGTTAATATTAATTTATACACTCGGATAAAAATTACGCCCAAGCTATATCTTTAAGCTAAATCAATGACATTAAATATCTTATATAAACTTGCATTGTTCGTTATATATATATACACCTCTCACACCTCCTTGGAACAATGACATTAAAGGTATACTAAAATGCCTTCAAAGTTGAAACACAACACTAATACATTCGGATAAAAATGTCCGAATCTATTAGTGTTTCTATTGAAATATAATGAATACTATTCAGCATAAAAAAATATGATATGTACTAATTGTGGTACTCAACCTATACCCACCCACGTATATATATATATATGTATATATATACAGAAAATGTATGAAAAAATAATTTAAAAAGACAAAAATTCAGAACATACATATATATATATATATATATATATATATATATATATATATATATACTGAAAATGTATGAAAGAATAATTTAAAATATTTAAAAAGACAAAAATCCAGAATATATATATATATATTATA
Source organism: Nephila pilipes (assembly GCA_019974015.1). Lineage (NCBI taxonomy): Eukaryota > Metazoa > Arthropoda > Arachnida > Araneae > Nephilidae > Nephila > Nephila pilipes. The sequence continues at coordinate 260,183 of BMAW01018758.1, read as the reverse complement.
TAACGTGAAAACTATGATAATTATCATACATGTGGTATAAAATCATGAGTTATTATATTAATTATAAATTCAGGCGCTATCTGTATGAGAAACAAAACGTATTTAACAACAAAAAACACATTCCAGCTGAGAACCGAGGTTAAACAATAAGATGCCAACAATCTAACTAGAACTTATTAGGTACTCAAATATATAGCTATCTTTAAAAGGAGAAATAAGAAAAACGAATCAAAATTCTACCTAAATCGAAGAAAAAAATTCAAAGATTAAGTATTTAAGCGAATACTAGTATAGTGATAATAATTTAACCAAAATTACTATATATTTTTATAATATTATTTCACCGCGAATAATTTCATATTATTCTTGTATGTGTCAGTATTTTATAAGTTTTTTCAGAAAAACTTTACTTACATAACTTCATAATGTAATCGGTTAATGTTAAAATGTCTAAAACAGTTTAATGACATTAAAAATCTTGTGGATATTTTTATCTTTCACAAATGTTTTGAAACTTTTAATTATCAAACATACACTGTGTTGAACAACACATTAGGCCAATTTTTCTTTACTTACTTTTACTTTTTTCACAGCAAGAGTTTAAAGTAGACTTTAATAAACAATAAAGCGCGTAAAACGACTGCTTTCTCCTTATAAGACAAGACCTTCTACTCCATCAAAGTGCCTCGCGACGGTAACCTCCCCGAAATTTCCTCGGAACCCCTCCTCCCAAGTCTTGTTCCATAATTAAAATTTAGCATTTTAATAATTCTTACACCTCTGTGCCACAAGCGGATCTCAACTCTAAGCCTGTATAAAACAGCGATCCTTGCTCCAGGTAAACGGCTTAAAGGCACCTTCCTGAAATTGATTGCCGTTGGTAGCGCTAGCGGTAAAGCCTCGTTCAATTACTTAAAACTGTAGGAAGTTGACACCTCGGTTCAACATGCCGTGTCAGCGGAAACTCTAATGACTTCTCTCAGGAAGATTATGTAGAAACGTACGTCTGCTATCCATACCTCAAATTTTAATTAAGAATTCTGCCGGCATTGTTTAAGAGTTGTAAGATTTTTTTAAACTTGGAGGAAAGAGAAAAGAATGTTGAGGAAATTTCGCTTAAGAACACTCTGCGCTAGAAGGTCTTCTCGATTTGGCCGCCCTTGTTTAGGAAGTTTGTTGAAGACTGTTAATGAAGTTGTTGCCGTTGTTTACAGTTATAACAAAATTAAATCCTAAAACGTCGATTAAAAGTTTTTTTATTATTATTCAATGTGTTTAAAGACTTAAAGATAAAAAGGATTAATTTCGTCCAGATTACAGAAATAAGATTTATGGTTAATTGTTAGGAAGAGGAAATAACATTTATAAAATGTGTTTCGAAGCAGCTTATAATTGTATTAGAAAGGGAAACTTTTCTTGATTTAAACTGCAGTGGTCAAAAGTAAGGGATACTCTTTATAAACTAAGCAGATCTCTTTGCTTTTCAAAGAAATTATTTTCACTCTTAAAAGCTGAAAGAAAACTAAATTACGATATTAATGGATAAATTTAATCAGCACAGTGAACTAAAGTCTAAAATATAATTCTAGTATTACGAATGCCAATTTTTTTACATTTCTTGTTTCTCATCCAGAAATCAACCTAAAATTTTAAATTATACGTAAGATTGTATTTTAAAGTTTCTAAAGTATGGGGCTTAAAAGTGGATCATATAATTTCAAATGAGTGATTCAAATTTATGATGATGTACTATTCTACTCGGTTTGTTTCATAGATGCTTATACCATATTCTGAAAATAATTTTTCAAAATCAAAAGTATAAAAGATTAAAAAATATATTATTAATTGAACAATTACTTTGAAACAAATAAGCCTCACAGCTCTAAATTTCCATATCTGGTGAGCTTTTGTGTCCGAACTTCGCTCTCACATATGCCCAGAACTGCATGATAATTAAGAGTATAAAAATAGTTTTGTTTGAAATAAGTGAGAGGGGTAGAATTTTGTGTGAGAGATGATGTTTTGATCGGATGCTAGATTTACTGAAATTGTTGGAGGAGAGGTGTCTGTGGAATTTAAACATTGAAATTTGAAAGTGAATCAAAAATTAGAAATTAATCAGAATATTCTTAGGTCTTTTGATTTGAGGATCTGGGATATAATCAGAAATGTTTTTAAAATAATTATATTGTTGATGGTCTTGAAATTATTGAGAAATTTAGTGGCAGTTTTTTGCTTAGTGGTTCTGGTGGTTGGGAATAGCATTGCATTATATATGTCTGAATTTCTCATGAACTCTCTGACATTTACGATTTGACTTATAATAATACTGTATGTCTTTCCTAATTTATTTATGTAGGTTTTAGTAGCAAAGCCTCATACTGGACAACTATAAGTTATGATATTTCCAAGAATCAGAAAATAGATAATCAACTTATTTTCAAAATTAAATTTTGAGTTCCGAGCATTTAATGGGTAAACAGAACTTTTGCTGTCTCGGAATTTTATTCAGCGAGTTATGTGTTGTTCAAACGTGAGAGTTTCGCATTTAAAATTATGCCAAGGTGCAATTATGTATGTGAAGACCAGGTCATATTTTGGTGACTGGTGTACAAATCAGGATTTATTCTGTTGTAAGTTAAGAAAGAGGATTTCCTTTTATTGGCATTAAAAGCAATTTAACATTTGGAAAACCAATCTTCTGGGAGTGTTATTTGTTTTTGGAGTGCTTTGAAAATTAAAATGGGTTCTTTGTTTTAGGTTATTATCGCCGTGTCATCTGGCATACATGCAGAAAATCGTGTTGAATTCTTTGGGGATGTCGTTCACGAAAAAACAGAAAAATATATTGGTCCAAGAATTGGCCCTTTGGCCACACCCGCAGAGATTTTCGTTAATTTTGAGAGGGTATTACTTAGTCTAATAACAAAAGTTCTATTTTTAAGGTAAGAAATTAATTTAATAACTAAAGGTAGGTAATCTTGATAAATTTATAGAGCAGTTCCTTGTGAAAAACTCTGTCAAATGCTTTTTGAACATCAATGAAAATTACTCCTGGGTATTTACTATTATTAAAACTGGAATTAACGTGTAACGATACGGAGCAACTGGTGAGTAGTAGATATTTTTCCCCGAGTTCAGGGATTAGAATATCGTGATTTGTAAGATAGTTATTTATTCTATTAAGAATTACTATTTCTACAAATTTGCTCAAAATTGGTAAGAGGTATATAGAGCGGTTGCTGTCAAGTAGGGTAGGATCTTTTACTAGTTTTATAATTAGTACGAAAGATGTATTTTTCCAAATTCAAGTGAAATGCCCTAAGTTATGATATCTTTAATAATATTATTGATTATGTATATATTTTCCTGTTATAGTGGCATCCGAAGACGAATCACTAAGTGGCCAAAATGTATCGTTAAGGTAGGTTGTCAAATCTCGCAAAATGTTTGCACTCCTAAGGAAACAGCATAGGATTATATTATCGTCATATCGATTGTTCATTAATGCTCCAGTTTCTGAAAAGGGCCACGACATAAAACTGTACGCAAAAAGAAAAAAACGTGGAGAGGTTTATTGTAAAAGAAGGACCACCGTATTGTAAAATGAAAAATTGTTAAAATATTCTTGCTAAACATATAAATATTATATTATTTATTTTTATTTCTCATTTACCGCTCACGCTGCACAAACTAGGCGACGACCATGACGTTATGGAAATTTAGAGGTAGCCACTACGACACAGAAGTACCAGTATATGAATTATTAAATATAAGTGCAAATAAATAAACAACACGCCAAAATGCTTTAAAATTTTGGTTTATCATGTCATAAGTGCCCTAAATCTTAAATTCTATGCATCCAGTAACTGAGCAAATACACCATGTTCAAAAATACTATCTCAAATCCATTGGTGTTAAGGAGATATTTATTCATTTGTGTTCGTTAGTTATCGATTCAGTTAGCACGTAATGTCTGAAAACGAAAATGAATATTGTGTTTGCTAAAAATAATGTAGTATTCGGACCTCTCAGCAATTCTTCTTGAATCACTTTGAAAGTAATCATCAGATTCGAATGAAACTGGAAACGTAAGCTACTAGGAGAATTTTTACTCGTACTCAGAATTCTGAAAAATAACGGATTCCATACGAGATAATACTTTTTTAAGCAAGTTATATGTATTAGTAAATTAACCCATTAGCATTGTAATTTAGTCCTCTTTAAATTAGAAGTTATATTAAGTTTGTTCTCCTGCAACGGGATTGACGGATTGCTTATTAATTACGCACTAAGAAGCAACACGATTGCTATTGGAGACGGAACTCTTAATTTTGGACATCGGTCAAATGAAAATAAATTTAAACGAGCTATCAAGAATAAGATAGTGGCTCAGGCATCGACTTCGTTATTTGATTACGACTCAAATCACGAAGGCTAAATTAAGCAGACTTTCGAGTCGAGAAGAGGTCGGCACATCCGGGAGCGTTCAATAAACAAATATTACTCGTATTATGGCGAAAAAAAAGGAAAGATAATTAGTTTATTAGATACTGAAAATAATTACGACATTTATAGTAAATGATAGTCGCGTCAAAGAGAGTACCTTTTGTTTCTTGTAAGTTTTTAAGAAGCTACACGTCAACGTCTTACTTGCAAAATAAATTTGCGTTTGATAATGTTAAATTGGTTTCATCTTTTTCCATTGTCTCAAGTGGCGTGGCAGCCTAGTGGCCATGGCTCGGACTGGCAGCCAGCGGTTTTCGTCGAGTCGTGAGTTCGATCCCTGATGCCACTAAAGACTCGCCGTGTAGCCGAGGATGATGCACGTTAAAAATGGCTGAGGTCCCAATTCCTTTCTTTGGCGTGATGTGGAAATTAGGAGGGGGTGCCAGTTCAGATGTCATCCTCGTCACTTGACTGAGGCTCAAAATGATGAGGTCTATCCCCAACAGCCCTTGTATTACTTCTAGTGCTACATTAATAAAACCAATCAATAAATTCCATGGTTTCAATTTGCAATCCATTTTCATGTACCAACTAATCAATGAAAAGTTATTGGAATGGAAAATGGAATTTTCATTGAATTTCCATGGTTTAGTTCAGTTTTTATTAACGTCGCACTAGAAGCAACTCGAGGGCTATTGGCGACGGACCTCGTAATATTGAACCACGGTCAAGTGACGAGGACGACATCTGAGCTGGCACCCCCCTCTCCGAACTTCCATACCACACCAACGGGAGGACTTTGGGCCCCGACAGATTTAACGTGCATCAGCCCCGGCTACACGGCGAGTCTTTAGAGTCCAAGGATCGAACCCGCGACTGAACGAAAACCGCTGGTCACGAATCCGAAGACATGACCACTAGGCTACCGCGGCCTTGAATTTCCATGGAATGGCGTCAATGGAAAAATTATTATGTTTGTTTTTGAGGGATATTTATAATTATTATACGAGGTTTAATAATATATTTTTATAATTATAAAAAAGTTAAAGTTTTTTCATACATCTGTTACGGAAATACAAAAAAACATTATGTTTTATAACAATTTTTTAAGAAAAAATAATAAAGCACTCCGTTGAGAACCTTTAATCATTTTATGAAAAAATGCAAGTTTTCACTTAATTCTGGAAATCAAGATGTTAATTTTTGTAAATCTTTAACTGCAACGGCTTACGAATGCTTAACTATTCAGTTTTTAGGTAGCATTTATTCCAAACATGTAGCTAAGAACATGAAAGTGGAATGTGTTAATTATAAATAAATACATCCTTTGCGTCTTTGTCAAAGTTCTACTTTTAAGTAAAAGACAATTCTAAACAAATTCTTGAAAGAATAAAAAGTTTTATTCACCCAAAAGATCTCAAGAGAAATACTTTTTTATTTAATCTTATTCTGCAAACAGAGCTTTTGGAATTTTTTTTTAACTTCTCTCTTAGTAATTTAACACCACGAATTTAAAATTTCTAATTAAAAAAAAACTGGTAGAAGAATAAAGTTACAACTGGGTGTGATCTCATCTACATGCTAATCCTGAAATACTGCCGAGGCAGTAAAAGTTGGTTTTTTCATCCTTTTCTTTTTTCTTTAAGACCAGACTTTATTTAAATTACCTCGCAAAGTGAACGTAATGAATTATCGACACTTAGAGAGAGTTTAATTGACTCCCGACAAATGCACTTATTTACATCTGAATAGCAATAATATCAGCAACTTTGATGTATTTAACAATAAGTAATTTCAAAGTTAAATGCATGTGTTTCTGAAAGGTATACATTTAAAATTCGTATTATATAAAATAAAGAATTTCAATTATATTTTTGATTTACATTATTAAAGTAATCATAATAACCTAAATAACTTCTTTAATTCACTTCTCAGCCGAGCAAAATGAATATAATTGTTATTCGTTCAAACAACATTGAATTATTGTTTTAAGGGATAAGTTAATTTCTTAAAAATATTTTATGCTTATATTGCTTTTTCATCACACAATTTATTTGCATTACTAAAATAGCCTAATAATTACATAATGCACAAATTTCGCACACAGGCGCAAGTTATGGTGAGTGCGTAACACGATTTTGTACTATCTGTGCCTGTTGACGTCTCTGTTTGAAAAGACTATCACAACAAAAATATACACACTGTGGGATTTGAGACGCAGCCGTCTCGATTGGGAATTACATGCAATGCCCTATTGTGCCACGATACGGGTTTATTTCCCTCTTTCGTCCAAGTTTCATGACGTCACAGTTTCAAAAAAATTATGAAAAATACAATTTTGAGTTTTAAGCGCTCTGTTAATATCATTATTATGCTTGTTAATAGATGACTTTTCGAACTAAATCCATGATGCGCCTTCTTATTCACTTTCTTTTATCTGTTTCGTACCATTTTCGAAATGGGAGTTTTCCACCAGCAGAGCTGTCAGTGGTCTAATCTAATAGCTCGTAGCTGATTTACTACACCTAGACACCACTTTTATGTCTAAAAACTGCCGTTCGGAAGTAAAGGGAGTGGGGGAATGATGGAGTTAACAGGGCACCCTGTATTATATATATATATATATATATATATATATATATATTGATATGATATGTGGCTCTTAAATAACGAGACTGACGCTGTAAGATATTTTCTTTTGATTTCACACATATTTACTTATGATCATCTTCAATATGCACCCCTCTCCTCCCCTATCCTTTCAACGCTTCATGCGAATCTTTCATTGCTGGCAACAATGCTGGAAGTCTTCTGTCAGATCCATCAGAACGCGTGCCGCTTTCTCTTTCACAGCTTCGACGTACTCGAATCTTGTTCTATTTACTGCAGATTTTGCTTCAGGAAACATATAGAAGTCGCACGGTGCAAGATCCGGCGAATAAGGCAGATGGTCTAACGCTGGGATGCTGTACTTGTCAGAAACATCTTGACAAACAATACGGAATGACTTGATTTTCCACAACACGGGTCGCATTTCCTTATTCTTCCTCGGAGTTCTGCAAGATCCTGTAGGTAGTAATGTTGATTAATAGTTTTATATCTTCAGGAACCCAGTGAAAGTACGCGATCCCATGAATATCGATAAAAACAATCATCACAGCTTTGTATTTTTATTTGCTCATTCGATATTTTCCGTTTAGTGCATGCGTACTTCTTCTGTAACAACGTCAGTTTCGGTATTTAATATTCACACATCGTGTATATATATATATATATATATATATATATATATATATATATATATATTCGGTACTTCTTTAAATATAGAATTGAAAACTTGTTGTATTTAAGTCGTTGCACAATAAGGAAACTTTTTATTCAAAGCATAATGAATTTATTTTATCTTCACACGAATGAGAGGGAGATACATCAGAATCAACGGTGGCCGCAACACATGTCTATTCAATCTAATAATTAAATGAGAAGATACAGAAACTTTCGTCTATTTCTCTAGGGAAGTTAAATTAAGAATTATAATGATCACATGAGAATAGAAGTAAAGATCTTTAGGTATTTGATACAAAGTCTGATGGTCTGCTAGGGATCTCTAGATCTCTATTAGTTCAGAGCGTGGGAAATACTGATCTAAGCATTTTTGGAAATTGCACGATCGCAAGAATTAAAAGAAATGAAATCACGAAATAACGATAACAGTAGAACGATGGCAGTTAAAGTGTAGGATAAATTAATAAATGAATATATATAAATCCCACTGCAATCATTTTTCGTGTTCATAAGAACATAGTTAAAATTCAAAATTCTCCGAGGGGATGCCTTCGAAACCAATGGAATGATATTGTTTTTCCATCCATACAAAAAACAACCGGACTAGAATTAATGTTTGCTTATTATGTATTCATTTAAATACCTTGCTTAGTCAAAAACTAGAATCTCTCAGATAATGTTTTGTCTGACTTTTGTAGAAATAAAAACAGACAAATATGTTTCTAAATCTAATATTCCTTAGTCGCGTGTTTACTTATATGAAAGAGAATATTACTGGCAAAATAAAATAAAATGTACGGAAACTTGTCAAATGAGAAAGCGACGCAAATTTGCATGATATCAATTATAAGAGATTGAAAATGTAATAAAATATCCAAAGAGCAAAAAAATTCAAAAGATACACATATATAAATATAATTAAAATATTTCACAAATTTAATGAAGTTTATTTATTAACCGAATAATAAACACAAAATAATATCTACAAAACATCTAAATTATTACATAGAACTTAGAATGTATAAGAAAAGGGATTTGAATCATCTGATAGTAATGTTATAAGTATATTCATAATGTAATAATCAGCTTGGGACGTTCAAAAGATATTTAGTAAAAATAAATTAGTTAAAATTTTTGTAAAAACACACATGAAATATCTTAACAACGGTTTTATAAGGTCTCACAAATTTAAAAGTACATTTTAAAATTCCCTTCTCAGTTTAATTGGATAAAAATGCTCAGAGTTTTGTAAAATATAAACATTAAAAATATGTTTCGAATCTGATAAATTTACAAGTCTTTTAGTTCTCCAATTATTAAGATGTATCATGCTTGTTTACATTGAGCTTTAAGATATTTAGAACTGCATTCACAAATATTCAGTTAAATTATTTATGCACTGAAATATGGCGTCCATTTTTCCAATTTTTCATTATTAATAAGAATGAAAACTCAACTAACTGTAAAACATAAGATGAAATTGCAGTTAAATAAAGTACTGGCAGCTCTCGATACACCAATCGGTCGCCTTCTTAAGCAATTGAATCAACAAGGCGAGATTTGTTGTTTTATTAACATTGCACTGAGAAGTCACTTGAAAACTTTTGGCGACGGACCTTGTAAGTTTGAGCATTGGTCAAGTGAAGAGGATTACAGCTGAGCTGGCACTTCCCACTCCAAACTTCCACACGATGCCAACTAACTAGAGGACTTGGGATCTAAACGAGATTTAATGTCTATCAACCCAGCAGCACGGTTGTTCTTTAGGGGCATCAGGGCTGAAACACACCACTCAACGAAAGCAACGCTGGCCGATAGTTTGCGACCATCACCACTATGTTAAAAGTAACATTAGGCCTATCGGCAAATCCCTCGTGGGGACCGAGCTCACCAACAAGATTTCGGAAACAAAAATTCGGTGCCCTGAGAAAGATCTCCTCCTCCCCACTTCTCGGAAAATTTATTTATCCGTCAAAAATACATTATGTGTGCAGGAATAAAAAGTTTCTGAATCAGAGAAAGCATACACCCAAGAAAACTCGAATCTAAACACAGGAGCTTATTTCACGCAATCATTGCGTGGAATTCCTTAAGGATAGGCAGGTAGGAAAGAGAAAAGAAAGAAAAGAAACCTTTAATATTTTAACAAGATTCTCAGAGAAAGTATGTAATAATTATCTGGTATGCAAGATGTCTTCATTAAAATGTCGAGACTCCAATTCCTCCCATTGGTATGGTGTAGAAGTCTGGAGAGGGAGACGCAAGCTCAAGTATCTTAATCATCGCTTGACCATAGTTCAGAATTACAAGAGGCGTTGCCAATAGCATAGCCATCGTATTACTTTAAAGTGCAACGTTAATCAATCAATCAATAAATAAATCAGTCTTCTTTAAAAAAAAAGCCCAAGGTAATAATCGAATCAATTTGTCATAAAGATGACCAGGAAAATATTTTCAACACTAATACAATGTATTAGATATTTATTATTGAGGAAATCGAAAAACGTGTCTTAATAATAACCAGGTATTTAACCAGTGAAAGCTTAATCAGTAAGCTCAAGTGATCAAGATCAAAGTGTATACTACAACTAATTATTTAATCAAAAAGGATGGAAGAAAAGTAGAGAAACAAAGAGGATCAAAACAAGAAATAACACTGTAGGTATAAACAAATAAATATAACAAAATTATTAAGTCTCTACAAAGTTCAATTACGTATTCGCACCAGAAACTTATAAAGCGTATTTACAGTAGTAAAAAAGACCAAGAATAGAGACAAACAAACACGCAAAAAAAAAAATCCTTCAACACAAAAATTGAAGTGCTATTGACGATTGTCTTCAGAATTGTGAGCCACGTTCAAGTGAGGAGAATGATATATGAGTGGTGCGCCACCCTCCAAACTTCTCCAGTACGTCAACATTGGGACTTAGAGCCTAGACTGATTTAACGTCTATCAGCCCCAATGTTTGGTAAGTCTTTCGTGGAATCAGAAATCGAATCCACGACCCAACGTAAACAACACCGACAGCGAACACGCAACCATGACAGTTACTGCGGCCACACAGCAATATGGCAAGAAGAAACTGAACATTTTTAAGCGCTATATTTTAACTGTAAATGATTGCGGTAAATTCCTATCGGATAAAATTTCAAAAGGCACAATTGTTCATTGTTGAATGTTCTAATGATGGTAGAGTTTCACCATAAAAACATCGAAATATGTATCAAAGACTTAAAGATGCAATATTTTTTAAATAAATGACTATCCCCATCTCAAACAGTCAATACTAAAAAGGATATGAACCAAAAAACCCTTTCATAAAAGTCTCTCTGACAAGCTTATCCACTTTTCCTCGTAACTCAACAGACAGAACCCACCCCCAAACCGACATCAATCTCCATTACCCCGACAACAGCTCAACTCCAACCCTCCTTCCTGATCCCCCACCTCCCTTGCACAGATTGCCAAAGATGGAGCTTTTTAAAAGCAAGTGTCCAGGGAAAAGACACTTTATGAGCAAGTGCATTTGGGATAGAGGACAATCTTACGAGGTAGCAATAAACTGCTTTTGTTCCTCTAGCATGGCCACGTAAACTGTAGCAGACACGATACTTTGTTACACAACACACAAAATGGATGGTTGGAGTGCTACAGCAAAAACTGAAGACAAAAACAAAACAAAATGTCCGTATACCCGAACCGAGATTCACCGACGCTAAATGGTTTCTATGGAAACCAACGTTTTCCATCTTCATTACGTCGGATGACGTGCGAATGACCATTTAAGAGTCGGGTTTTACAAGAAAAGAGATGGCAACAGTCACATGCATGGTGGAGTTGAGAGGTAAAAAGAGCCTAATTGTTTCTGGCATTTAAGTGACGTTGATAAGAGGGTTATTAAAAGTCCATCAGTTTGGAAAAGTTGAATGAAAAAGTGGTTTGCGTGCTTTCTGTAAAATGCTATTACTGAGTTTTTTTAGTGATTTATTTTTTTAAGTGGGAAATGTCAAGTTTTAGAATATCCATAGTGATTTAATTACTTTTTCCCGCGATGAATAAAGTTCCAAAACATTATCTTAATATTATTGCTCTTCTATTATTTAAAGCAATTTTCAATATTTTTTCAACTTACTTAAATTTTATTTTATCCATTTATATGGCTATTTCCCCTCCCCCCACCAAAAAAAGTGACAGACAATACTATTTGTAAATTATGCATGTTATATATAATAGCAATTTTAATGTTCTTTAAAATATCTTTGGTGCTTTAAAAACTTGCATCAAGGAATTTGTAGTTATTTAACTGAAACATGTTTTCGTTTGGGAATTCTATAAAAATGGAGGCATTTTACTTAGAAACCTTTTCGATCTTTTATTTATGTCACGTGCTACTTTTATGATAATAAAGATAAATCAGAGACGGGTTGGCTTGTAGCCATAGCTGCTTTAAAGAAATACGCAAATACTTCCTGCACATTTTAAATGTTGTGCAGTGTTTTTTTTCTGTTTAGTAATTTTTTTCACAGACATCGATCTAGCTTCATTGTAGTTTTCCAGTTTTTTTTTTTTTTTTTATTTATTTATTTATTTTCTTAAATCCCACAAGAATGAAGCAATTCTTTAAGAAAGTCTTTTTTATAAGTTTAATTGAAGTTTGGAATTTTTAAATGATTCTAAATCATCACTTATAACTCTTCCTTTTCATTCAATATAACATAAATCAGTTCCTGATAAAATTCTCTTAAGCTAAATTTCATTTTTAGTTTGAAATTCCATAATCAGTGTTTGCTAGTAATCCATTATTCAGTTTTAGTCTCCGAAGTATTTTGACCTTCGCAATCTGTTTTTGCATAAGCACTTTTAAGTATCTAAAAACTCGAGTGATAATTCGAATTTTGTAAATTATAGATTTATTATGCTTTTCATCTATTATACTTTTTAATTTTCATCTATTATACTATGGACACATTTTCAATGACAAACAAGATTTGCATCCTACATTTACATGCTCTTTTCAAAGAAACCTACGCATGAAGCACACCTGGTATACATGTGTTGTTTCCTCTTTCGACCACATGCTTTGCACCTTCCTGTTTTGGGTTCTCAGATATTTTCCAATTTTCGATCTGCTGCATTTACCAATTTCTTATTTATTGTATTAATAAGATATTTTTTCATCCTAACATTTCTGGAAAAAATAGTCAGTTTCGAAATTCTTTGAGAAGATATGTATCATTTGTGTAGATTGCGTTGAGTGTAAGAAGGATTTACGTGCATGAAAAAACAACGAAAGCATTTATTGCAGCCAGGTGACTTACTTTGTAGAATAAATACTCAGTTCAGCTCCTAGCACACACACACCCGCATGTATACGCGGCAACTAATTTACCAATATTATGTACTTGACTTTTAGTTTCATTACATAATATATAAATATATGAGTTGTTTCTGTTGTTTCTCATCCAAAACACAGGCCTCAGGATGCAGAATTGGATGGAAAATTATGGATTTATTCTTTTATGGTCCATATGAAACAAGAACCCTATCCGGTCGAAAACCAAATAATAAGAAAAACATTTTTCGATCTTGTGGCACCTGACAAACGTTTTTCTGAAATACAGATCATTCAAAAATACCAAATTTATTTATGTATTTCCATGCATATTGGTGATGTAGGTTGATTAGATCTAGCAAGATAAAAAGTCATTTGCTTAAGAAAAAAATTCTACATGTCATAAAAAACAATAAACTAGTTAAAAATATTTATCTATTCGAGCAATTTGGTCAAATGATCTTGTTCGCGAATTCGTGGTCGCCGTTGATTGCGGAGATTCAATTGGTTCGAGCACTGATGCCACTAAAGAGCCGCCGTGGAGTGGGGATGATGTATGTCAAATCTGGTAGAGGTTCACGGGTCGCCCTCGACACTTGACCGAGACTCAAAATTACGAGGTCCTTCGCCAATTGCCCGCATGTTGCTTCTCAGTGAATCATTAAAAAGCAATCAAATCAGTTAAATCTATTAGAGGAATACAGAAAGTACATCATAAGTAAAACCCAGGAAACCATGAAATAAATTACAGAAATGAATCGATTAAACCTATTTCGGAAATTACAAAATAAATGAGTCTACAATAGCATATATATTTGCATATTTATATGGGATACTTTTATTCTCAAAAGGGAATTCCATATTTGATGCATTGCGGTGGTGTGAAAAGCTTAATAAAATCAAATAGCTCTCTGAGCTAAATATATTTTAATTTATTAGAATAAAAATACAGAATGTCTTTTGGAGAACTGTATACAGTAAGTAATTCCATATTAGATTACCTATTGTCTGCATTCCTTAAAAATAGTAGACTAATGTGAACATTCGAATATGTAGAACAACCTGCGTAATCACAAGGTCGGAAATTTTGTTTTCTTCGATAATTTTACTGTCTTTCATAATACTCAATTGTAACACTAATTTGTTTAGAATAATATCTCTTAAGATATTTTCCTTTTCCATTAGATTATGTCAATATATTGCCTCAAAAATGTATCTCTTGTCATCCCATTAAACAAAGAACAGCTTCATTATGACTCATTCCAAATTAAACTAAAAGTTACACAAAATATTTGAAATTCCATGAGGAAACTTTAAGGAGTAGTAGATCATACGACATCGGTGAAGCACAGAAGCAAGAAACAGGCACGATGGGAAATATAAGTTATACATTTACGCATCATTCATGGGTGCTTCATTATTCAAATTTTAATAATATTGTTCAAAATTGTGTTCGCTAACAGTAATAAAAGGTCCTGTAAATTCTGATTATTACAAAAATTAATCTGCTTAAAAACTTAATTTTCATTTGTTATTTCTAAGACGTTTCTCTTCATTGTCACTTTCCAGAGTTATACATTTCTCCCAGCATTTCTTGACTTTTCGAGCTCTGACATGGTAGAACTAAACAGATTGCGACGAGAAACATAGTTCCACCTCTTGAATGATGTCATTTGTGTCACCAAATCTCCAACCCCGAAATGGGTTTTATGAATTCTGAGAATGAAAACAAGTCGTTTGGGATAAGATCAGGAAAATAGGATGGATGTGGCAAAATTTCAAAGTCACGTCGCTTTGATTCCTCAATCACCCCTCGAGATGAGTGAGGAGGTGCATTTTCGGTTATTACCTTTGGTAATCATGTCGCATCGTTTCTTGATAAGAGCATCGCGCAATTTTTTCAAAAGTATGCACCGTTGATGGTCCGACACTTTTCTATGCTGACTGCGAAGATAACTCCCCATCCATCCCAGAAAACAAACAGCATAACCTTTCCTGCAAATTTTTGCTCCTTCGCTCTTTTAGGTTGGAAGAGGGAGTTTCTATGCTTCCTCTCCTTGCTTATCTTTTTGGTCTTGGGATCATATTGAAAGATCTTCCTTGGTCAAAGTCCTCTGAAGGATTCAACATTTCCATTGACAAGAAGCACCATGTTTGCTTCTGAAAAGGAATCAATAATCGTGCACGCCTTTGACATGTCCTGTGTGTGAATAATTTTCTTCACTCCGCCCTTACTAAGATCGATCTCATTCAATATCATTTTGATGGTTACTCTTCGGTTTAAAATGATAAATTGCTCATATTATTTCCATAAGCAGCCATCATTTCATCGTTAATTTGCCGCAACTGTAATCTTTCAATGAAGGAAGATAATCATATTTCGAGCCTCTATATTGTGGGTTAATTTGATCTACAACTTCGTCACTCCAAACAAATCAACATAAATGGCTGAAATATAAAACATAATGTATATAAAAATCAAATAACAGGCAGATAAAATTTTATTCAAATATGTTGATTATATTCTTTAATAATAATTCAAACTTTACGATACCTCCTCGTATATGTCTGGTAACATCGATAAAATAATTTACTCAAAGATTCCAGATATTTTTCGTACACACGCACTCCATGAACAGGGTGAAAATTCTACCACCAATACCTTAGTCAACACTGCCAAGTATATACTAAAATGGCTGGTCGAAATTTCAAACTGTTAAAATAAAAATAATGATGTAAAGAAGTACTTGTTGATGTAATGTTATGAATAAGCAAATTTACGTTTTCTTTCATATTTATTTCTTGTATTTCTAATATCAACGCGCCACTTACGGACATATATTTCTCTGCAAAGAGTGCTTGTTGTAAAGTATTCCATCATTTATTAAAACTTGCTTCTTGAGAAATAATCCCCCTGTCTGATAAATCATTTCCATTAAATATATTCTTATACATAAAAATATCCTTTAATTAGAGATTCTTTTGAGCTGATTCCTCTTATTATAAACAATTTTCAGCGATAATAAATGGGAACATTGAGGAGATTAAAATATAAAATATTTTTAAATACATTTTAACAGCAATTATCAAATATGGAATAACATCTCCTAATTCTTTTACTCTCACCGAAACAAATGAAATATGATCTAATTATTCCAACGCCCAACAATCTCCCGGCAAAGGAGAATCCACCATTATTTTCACATGCTTTACCGTACTCCGTTCGTTTCCCAGAAAAACAGTAAACAAAATTATCTATAAAGCGATCTTAAGTAACGCGTTTTCACTTTCACACGATACTTAAAACTCTTATCATCCGTCCATAAAAATACACCTCCTTTTTTTTTTCAAAAAAGCGCATCACCACTCCAAAGATTAACAATCCTAGAAATTGAATCCTCAAGCGAAACAATGACTTTTCATGTCCAATTTAGCAAACTTCGCTTCTGCGTTCTCTGGGGCAACGTAATCCCTTGCTTTTCTAACAAGCTACACTCGTGGCAGCAAAAATTATCATTCCTTCATTACATCCCTCGCAAAACAGTTCCCAACACCTCGAAAGCGTTTCTGATCGTTAATTAAGGTACTTAGAGGCGCCTAAGCGTTTGACTCTTCCACGAATGGCAAACTCTACCCCGGAAACCAAAATCAATGGATGAGCTCCGAAAACAGAAGAGGGGCAATTTCCCTTTGCACTTCATTAACTCTGTAATTAGTGAATTCCTGCCCTGGATGGCCCCCGATGAGTACTCTGTTCTTTTCATTGCAACTGTTTAAGGGTTCAGAGCAAGGGTTATTGTTAGATCATTCAGAAATAAGTCTCGGGGGGTCTGCTTATCAAAACGAAAAGGAAATGAGTCGTTTCAAAAGGTCCGTTACGTCTCTGTGTTGATGGTAACGCGTGTATGGGTCCGATTCTTTGGGGAGTGTATTAAATAAAAAAAAAATGAGCCGCTAATTATATGGTGTTGTGTTATAATACGGATGTGTTTGTATAATAAATGGAATTCTATTTCTACCTAAGGAAAAAAGGACATCAATTACTCGATCCTTTTTTTCGATTACACTTTTATGATCGAATTAAATGAAGTCTTAAAAAGTAAAACAAAACAAGCATAATTTGGGTGATAGTCTGTGGAATTAATTATAAACATATTATGAATCAGTAGAATTTTAGTGTAGTATAAATGTAAGAGATGACACTTTGGTTTGTTTGTTTTGGTCAAACTCCATAATAAGCATCTATAAAAGCATATTACTTTGAAAAAGCGCTTTTTTTCTTTTTTAACATGAATGGTATTTAAATTTGTTGTTATAGTAGTTTGTTCACTACACACTCTGTTTTGTTTTTCTTACTTCCCATAGGATCTTCACTCGCTAACAAAACCTTAAGACGTTTCATTGATTCCCAGCGAAGAGTTCTCTTTGAGCAGTCTACATTCAATTCATAACCAGAGACATATCCAACAGTTTATTTTATTATTTAGAAGATCTATTGCTAATTTATTGGTTGTTTATTAACGTCGCAATTGGAAGTAACATGAGGCACACGATTTACAACGAACCTTTTAATTTCAGCGATATCTGAACTGATCTAAATGCAAACCATCCGGTGATCGTTATGCATTTCTGAACGATTCGATAAGTTTGAGAATAAAACTTATATTATTTAATACAATACATTATTTGTGTTCTTTATTTTATACTGAGATGAATTGAATATCTGCATTTTTAAAGATGTATAAGGGGATCATTATAAAAACAATTGCAATAGCCTTTAAACTTAAAATCGTTTCAGTTACGATAAAGAATGTTCCATCTTTGGTTAAGAAATGTGTTAAATACCGAATAGTAGGATGGCTTCTAAATAACAATAATTGAGTCACTGCACGTAATAGTAATTAGTTTTATGTAATAGTGATTAGTAATTATCTAATCCAATATGTATCAGAATCATCAAATTGTTGTTTATCACATTGCTTTTCAAGAAAAGGCCCAGACCAGAAGCACAGAATATTATTTCCATATGAGGTTGCATTAACTATCATTAATTGTTGCACTATTCCATAACTTCTCAAGCATTAATAAAATAACTGTTTCCTTTAATTCCTTTTAATTTTATTGAGCTAACTTAGTTTCTACCATTACTTTATTACTTATAATGAAGCTACTATGCTGCCTGAGGCCGAAATCTTTACTGCTTATGGACTGACCTAAAGCTCAATGCTTAGGGAAAAGTGTAGGGATTATCATTATGTAATTCGTAAGATGCATATTTTCTTACAGTAAATGGGAAGTTTTATCGGCGTGTTTAAAAATAAGCTGAAGAACTTAAAGATAAAAAAAAAAAAAGTTGTCATCTAATGTGGCTTAAAACTGCCGCTTAAAATTATATCTTTTTCTAATACTTGTTGCTTGGTTCTAGATGGTCATTAACTTAAAAAACGATTAAACCTTAAGTTTTCGATACATTGTTGCAATTTATGCTCTAAATGAAACAAAAGAATCGTGTTAAACCCTAGAGAATAGAAGAAAACATATCAACTAACTAGAACCGAAAGACAATGTTTTAAAAGTTTATATTAATCGAATTCGCATCTGTAGCTTATTTTTTATGAACAATTTTTATACATTCACTCATAAAATAAGTTATGATATATTAATATGTTTGCTTAAGCAGGAATAGCGTATGAAATCTCTGAGTACCTTTCAAGAAATTTAAGGATTTTGAATACATTTGAGGGCAAACGAATGTTTCTTCTAGTTGTTCATCACTCGTAATAATATGTCTAGACGTTCCAATGACTCTCCAAAACTCAAACTTTCCTTCCAGACTCTCTGATACTCCCATCAAAACCGTAAGAATGCTTTCTTCTGTCATTTTCGAGAACGTATTTTTCGTGCATTTACTGCTGTTATCTCTACTTTTGAAATATTATTCAAAAAAAAAAACTGCAATACTTTCTGTTACTTCTCATACAAAATGGCGAAAATTTCTAATACCACAAACTTTCCTAAAACTTTATTTTTAACCATATGGAATACATTACATAAGAGCTTTTCGTGATAAATTCCATATGGTTAAAAATAATGGAATTGAATTTATCATATAAATGTGCTAACTACTTATGTTCAAAGGCTTTATTTTCTTATGTGAATTATAGTTTAAAATATATTGTTTAAAAGGAAGGATTTTATACTTATTTCGATATCATTTCTAATAGTTTCGAAATCTTACAGCTCTCTCCATTAAATGGGAAACCATTACATGCTCCTTGGTTAATTTTGCTATAATAAATACTTTACAAATAGCCACCAAAAATAAATACATAATTTGGGAAACAAAAGATGGAAAACGTTAATAAAATCATGTATTCTTTGCTTAACATATTCTGACTTTAAAGGTAGTACCATAATGCCGAAGGAATTCTACAGGAAATATATTTCAAATTATCATTATTTGTTGCAAAAGAAGTGATAAAAGTTTTTTCAACTTTTAGAATTCTAATGTGCATTTCTATGAAAACGATTTTTTCCAAGCATTAATAATTCTAATAAGAATGTAATATTCTTGATTCACATTCAATTTCAACTGTATCGATATTGTTTTTTTCTTCAAGCTTTCTATATTTTTTTGAGAAAAAAAAAACCAGAAAAAATCAACCCTAAAAATGTTCGGTTCAATGCAAACTATAAAATTTAAAGAAACAAAGCAGTTTTTCTGAATCAGGAAATTATTCACCTGCAATTTTCATAAGCTGCGTAATAAGTTTGTATAAGTATAAGCTGCTATAATATTCACAAGTAGCATCCACACTTTGACCATTACTTCATTTTCTGTAATATAATGATGAGAAATTTGTAAATATTTACAAGTTCTTTTTTGACTGTCACATTATAAGAGACGTTTTTATTAATGATGTTATAGATGAACGCTTGAAATATTTCTAAAACGTTAGCTTATATATGATAAGTAATAAATACTCTGAGATATTTGAGTTCTGTCTCATTTTACAATACACTAGCTTGCTATAAATTGTGGATAATAATCACAATTCTATTCTGTACAGTAATTTGCGTCAAATTTTACAATAAATACCGGAAATACAAATTTAAAAAATAGCCCATACTTCTCGTTATTATGTTCCAAAAAGATCTTCCTCTACTAACCAAAACTTACTTTTAAATTGTAGACGATTTAACAGTTTCGTCAAATACTGTTATATATAAGATTTTCCTTATAATAAATACCTAAATTGATTGTTCAAAAAAGACGCACGTTTCTCCCGTCAAATTAACAAAAGAATCCTTTCAGAAAGTGTACTTCAGTTCTTGTTTTTTGGTTCTACGTTCTACTTCTTCGACAGTGAAAACACTTATATAAAAGAGGAAGAAAAAAAGGGAGGAAAAAAAAGATGGATTGTTATACTCTCCAGGAATCCTGTTCATTGTTCGAAAATTGTAGCTAGTTTAGAGAAAGCAAATAAATAAGCTAGTAAAACACACCTCCCAGCTAGTCTTCTTATCGAAGCAACTGATTCAGGGCAACTGCAGCAACGAGAGAATGCAGTAGAATAGGCAACATTTTTCTTCGTAATGTCTTCTTGAACAAAAAGGCAAACACCGAGACATTCGCCATTTTTGGATTTTGGAAGGATAGGACTTGTTTCAAAGGCATTGTTTATTTAATGTCGTATGTAAAATGGGAAAAACGAAAGTTTTAAATAATTGCGTTTGTAATAAAAGGATCTCTCTCTCTCTCTCTCTCTCTCTCTCTCTCTCTCTCTCAGAGATGTATAGAGATAATTATTAAATAAAAAAATATGGTGCTTACATGTTTTTCAATCACATTTTAAAGAAATTCCAAAATTAGTATTTTTCCGACCAAGTTATTTTTTTTTTCATTTATTTTCATTATTTGCCTTAGTGGCAAATTACACTGTATTTCCGTATTATATTAATAATAAGGATATATATTCCAGATTCGCAAAACATTCTTAAATTATTCATTTACTCTTTTTAATTTCATATAAATGTAACAATACGGAATCACAAGGGACGATTTTGTATGAATAAAGTATAAAACAATTTTGTACGAATGTACAGTTTGTAATATAAGACAATTTTCTATGAATATAGTACTTGTAAGACAATTTGTATGAAAGTACAATTTATAATAAAAGACAATTTTGTTTGAATGTACAATTTATA